>SJYV01026330.1:401397-422026 GCA_006410875.1 Neotragus pygmaeus
ACGGACCTTAGTCGGCAAAGTAATGTCTCTGCTTTTGAATATGCTATCTAGGTTGGTCATAACTTTCCTTTCAAGGAGTAAACGTCTTTTAATTTCATGGCTGCAGTCACCATCTGCAGTGATTTTGGAGCCCCCCAAAATAAAATCTGACACTGTTTCCACTGTTTCCCCATCTATTTCCCATGAAGTGATAGGACCAGATGCCATGATCTTCGTTTTCTGAATGTTGAGCTTTAAGCCAACTTTTTCACTCTCCTCTTTCACTTTCCTCAAGAGGCTTTTTAGCTCCTCTTCACTTTCTGCCATAAGGGTGGTGTCATCTGCATATCTGAGGTTATTGGTATTTCTCCCGGCAATCTTGATTCCAGCTTATGGTTCTTCCAGCCCAGTGTTTCTCATGATGTACTCTGCATAGAAGTTAAATAAGCAGAGTGACAACATACAGCCTTGACGTACTCCTTTTCCTATTTGGAACCAGTCTGTTGTTCCATGTCCAGTTCTAACTGTTGCTTCCTGACCTGCATATAGGTTTCTCGAGAGGCAGGTCAGGTGATCTGGTATTCCCATCTCTTTCAGAATTTTCCACAGTTTATTGTGATTTTTCTGTTTAGCAACTGTTTAAACCTGCCCTTTGGCACTCAGGGAAGGTCTAGGAGGCTGAAGCCTCTTTACTACAAATAAGAAACAGGGACATAGAAAGGATTTGTACCCATCACAGGGTCCTAATCTTGGATTCCTGTCCACCAATGCCAAATAGATATATGGAGACAGGGTTTGGAGAAAACAGAAAAGAGTGGCTTTATTATTTTTGCCAGGCAAAAGGGAAACACAGCAGAGTAATGCCTCAAGAACTATGTTCCCCTTTTTGGGAATAGGGAGACGTTTTATATCCTCCTGGAGGTCTTGGTTTATTATTTTTCTTTTGCAGAGTTTCTGATGGCTACAGCTTGCATCAGACAAGTTAGCAACTGATCTTGTGTCCCTGAGGTTATCAGCCCATGACCTTCTTTCTGAAATGCAGAATGCTACAAGAGTGTAGGGGGAAAGAATGCCAAGTCCAGAGGGCAATCTATACAGAGTCAGAGAATCATTAGCTTTGTGAAGTACAAGTCCAGCTATAAGTGTTTGCTAGTAGTAACAGATAAAAAATAATGGAGATAAAAGATAATGGAGATTGTTTAACTCTTGTAGGCCTGTTTAGCTGTTCACTCACCTCTGTTTTTGCTGCAACAGCACTCCATTTCAGGGAGGCAGAAAGAAGATTCACGTATGAGGGGAAAGAGGAGAGCTGATAGAGTTCAGCTTCTGTCCCTTTCCCTGCTTTGCAGTTCCACTTCTGTTGTGCGTGCATGCGTGTGCATGTGGGCATGTGTGTGTTTAGGGGTGGGGGATGGTGTCAATGCTCTTGAACAATTCATCTCAGATAGTTTAGTGCCCTGAGTCCAGGAGCGGTGTTGCAATCCTGCTACCTAGATATGGAATTTAGACAAGTTTCTTGGATCTTTTCAGACTTTACTTCATTATATATATATCTATCTATATATATATTGGGTGTGCCACATGGCTTGTGGAATCTTAGTTCACAGTTAGGGGTTGAACCTGTGCCCTTGGCAGTGGAAATGCAGAATCCTAACCACTGGACTGCCAGGGAAGTCCCTTTCATTGTCTTTATTTTAAAAATTGTTTTCTATTTTTTCCCTGGGTATTGTTTTTGCTTTGGCTCCATCCCTTCATTCTTTCTGGAGTTATTTCTCCACTGATCTCCAGTAGCATATTGGGTACCTAATGACCTGGGGAGTTCCTCCTTTGGTATCCTATCATTTTGCCTTTTCATACTGCTCATGGGGCTCTCAAAGCAAGAATACTGTAGTGGCAATACCCAATTGTGCATGTGACTGGTTTTAGAAGCAAGATCCAATGCTGTAAAGAGCAATATTGCATAGGAACCTAGAATGTCAGGTCCATGAATCAAGGCAAATTGGAAGTGGTCAAACAAGAGATGGCAAGAGTGAATGTCGACATTCTAGGAATCAGTGAACTAAAATGGACTGGAATGGGTGAATTTAACTCAGATGACCATTATATCTACTACTGCAGGCAGGAATCCCTTAGAAGAAATGGAGTAGCCATCATGGTCAACAAAAGTCTGAAATGCAGTGCTTGGATGCAATCTCAGAAATGACAGAATGATCTCTGTTTGTTTNCTAAAATGGACTGGAATGGGTGAATTTAACTCAGATGACCATTATATTTACTACTGCAGGCAGGAATCCTTTAGAAGAAATGGAGTAGCTATGATGGTCAACAAAAGAATCTCAAATCCAGTACTTGGATGCAATCACAAAAACGGCAAAATGATCTCTGTTTGTTTCCAAGGCAAACCATTCACTATCACAGTAATCCAAGTCTATGCCCCAACCAGCAACATGGAAGAAGCTGAAATTGAATGGTTCTATGAAGACCTACAAGACCTTTTAGAAGTAACACCCAAAAAAGATGTCATTTTCATTATAGGGGACTGGAATACAATAGGCAAATTTGGCCTTGGAATATGGAATGAAGCATGGCAAAGGCTAATAGAGTGTTGCCAAGAGAATACACTGGTCATAGCAAACACCCTCTTCCAACAACACAAGAGAAGACTCTACACATGGACATCACCAGATGGTCAACACCGAAATCAGATTGATTATATTCTTTGCAGCCAAAAATGGAGAAGCTCTATACAGTCAGCAAAAACAAGACCGGGAACTGACTGTGGCTCAGATCATGAACTCCTTATTACCAAATTCAGACTTAAANCACCCTTATGGCAGAAAGTGAAGAGGAGCTAAAAAGCCTCTTGAGGAAAGTGAAAGAGGAGAGTGAAAAAGTTGGCTTAAAGCTCAACATTCAGAAAACGAAGATCATGGCATCTGGTCCCATCACTTCATGGGAAATAGATGGGAAAACAGTGGAAACAGTGTCAGACTTTATTTTGGGGCTCCAAAATCACTGCAGATGGTGACTGCACCATGAAATTAGAAGACGCTTACTCCTTGGAAGAAAAGTTATGAACAACCTAGATAGCATATTCAAAAGCAGAGACATTACTTTGCCGACTAAGGTCTGTCTTGTCAAGGCTGTTTTCCCTGTGGTCATGTATGGGTGTGAGAGTTGGACTGTGAAGAAGGCTGAGCGCTGAAGAGTTGATGCTTTTGAACTGTGGTGTTGGAGAAGACTCTTGAGAGTCCCTTGGACTGCAAGAAGATCCAACCACTCCATTCTGAAGGAGATCAACCCTGGGATTCCTTTGGAAGGAATGATGCTAAAGCTGAAGCCCCACCTCATGAGAAGAGTTGACTCGTTTGAAAAGAGTTTGATGCTGGGAGTGATTGGGGGCAGGAGGAGAAGGGGACGACAGAGGATGAGATGGCTGGATGGCATCACCGACTCAATGGACTTGAGTCTGAGTGAACTCCGAGAGATGGTAATGAACAGGGAGGCCTGGCTTGCTGCAATTCATGGGGTTGCAAAGAGTCAGACACGAGTGAGCGACTGAACTGATTTTTTCCCTATTTTTTGGCTGCAATGCAGCATGCAACTGTTTAGTTCCCCATCCAGGGAAGGAAGCTGTGCCCCCTGCAGTGAAAGCCCAATATGTTAACCACTGGACTGCCAGGCAAGTCTCTCCTTTCATCATTTTTAAATGAAAATAATACCACCGATTGCAAAGAGGAATAAAGGAAATTACATATTTAATAGCAATGCTTTTTGATCCTTCTTACAGTACCCCATTAGTCCAAGGTTTCAAACACAGCTAAGACAGAAGCCAGGCTCTGTCACCTTGTCCAGACAAAATACTTTCTTCTTCAGCTCACTGCCTTTCATATCAAGCCCCAACCCCTACCCTACAGGTGGGGAAGATTTTCACAATAACCTGATACAGATTGCGGTTAAATTCTCTACATTTCTGGTGATCTGCAGACTCATGACTGTGAAAATCTTCTATGGGTACCTTCCAGTTTATCTCTTGGAGCCATTCCCTTGCTTTACTTGCACTTTCAAGAACTAGTAAATGTACAAGCTGGTGTAAGTTTGAATATTCAGGCTTATAAATTCTTACTATTTTTTGTTGAGCAAAACTCAAGGGATCCTGTGAACAATCTGGAAATTCCTTAGTTAAGGTCTTAAATTCTGTCCTAGTCCAAGGGTGTAAAGGTAAGAACAGGTTCCCCTCTACGTGTAGGTTTCTCCTTAAAGAGGGTGACTATTACCTTAGGGGTATCTTTGTCCTCTCCCTTAGATTCCACAAGTTCTTCCTTTGGGATTACAGGTGGAAGAGCAGAGAGATCAGGATGGGGATGCTCAGAAAAAAAGAGGATACAAAAGAGCCAAAGAAGGAGAAGAGAAAGGAGGAGAAGCAGTGATGACTTATGAGGTCTTTTCTAATCTAGTCACTGTTTCTGATAATTTCTGATTTGTCTCTTGCAGTGAAGCCATTTTATCATTCCCTTACTTTGAGGCTTCCAGGTGCCAATTAAAATGTCTCCATTCTAGCTATATGATTGTAAGCCTGCTTTTTCTAATTTAGTGTGCAAATAAACCAACTTAGGTAAATCAAAAGTGCCCCATTTTAGCCATCTCAGGATGACCAAATGATTTTTGGTCAGATATTGCCATTAAGTTACATACTTGCAAGTGTCAGTTTCTTAGGTGTTATACATAAACCCAGCTGAAGTTCCTATAGGTGGCTGATCATCCAAGAGTTGCTGGGCCCTTGAGGCACAAGTTCCCATTGTTGATTTGGTAGTCTGGTTCAGGTGTGAGATACCATCTGAACAATTTTCTGAGGACAGTGTGGGGACTGGATGTGCACTAGTTTCCCCAGGAGTTACCCTTGGGTCACTGCGTCTGTCGCATGTCTCATTTCTCCTGGTGACAGTCTTTAGACTATCATGCGTGCTTGCAGCGCTAAGTTATCAGCCTCTGTGGTGCCCCCAAGAGGAGCAGTATTTACTTAATGGTCATAGCGGGTTCCTAGCAGGTTCCCTTGTAGGACCACTGCACGTGGTGAGGATTGACACATCTGAGGGTAGCCTGTGGCTGATAGGAGCAAAATGTCCCTTTATTCTTCAGAGCTGAAGAACTCTCTCTTTCACTAACAAAAAATTTTGTTCAGACCATGTATCAATTTACCCCTTTTCTTTAGTTTAAGTTGAACTTAACAAAAATCAGCCACATGTTTTCCCTGGACTTCCTCTGCAGATTCCCCTGGGACTCTGCCTAGGAAATGCACGGGTGCCCCTTAAGATGAATAAAAACTAGTCCAAATCAAACTTTCAGGATCATCACAATGCATACATGAGCTCTGGATGTATGAGGAGAACTCACCAGAACACCTGGTGAGAGATGCTGAGAAGCTAGTGAGGCTCAAAATACCCATGCTGGTATTGAGTGCCAATTTGAGGTGTCTTCCAGGTATCTTCTGGTGGGTGTCTCTGGTATCCTGCCCACTGTACCAAGCGTATATCAATGAAAAATTAATCAAGAGTCAATCTATGAAAGAAATTTTAGCCAAATTTGAGGACTGTAACCCTCAACTTTGGGTTCTGAGAACTGTTCTGCCTGTGAGAAGTCAGTTACACAAACTTTTTGAGACAGAGGGCCATACATTAGATCTGGGGTCCCCAACCTCCGGTATCTAATGCCTGATGATCTGAGGTGGAGTTGATGTAATTACAATAGAAATAAAGTACATGATAAATATAATACACTTGAATCATCCAAAAACCACACCGCCCCCACCCTACTCTTGTGAAAAAGTGTCTTACACAAAACTGGACCCTGGTGCCAAAAACTTTGGAGATTATCATTAGATGATGTGTTTACACAGTCCAGTTTACACAGTTTACATAATCCAGATCAGTCCACTGTCATAGGAATCTTATTTTAAGGAGTTGTCTTATTGATGCTGGAATGTTACTGTTTGTGGTTGAGCAGGAGTTACCCTTGGGTCTGTGTGTCTCTGTTGCGTGTCTCAGTTTCTACCGGTGACATTCTTTAGACTGTCTTCCGTGCTTGGAGCGCTAAGTTATCAGCCTCTGTGGTGCCCCATTCCTGCCAATGGGGAAGGTTTTGCTAATGCAAAATGCAGATACACAATGCACAATAGAGCAGAGAGAGGAAGCTAAAGGGCAGAGAACATTTTTTTAAATATTGTTTATTCTTATCTTGGGACTTCTCTGGCAGTCCATTGGTTGACTCTTGAGCTTCCAATGCCAGGTTGCCCTGGCCCCAGGGAACTAAGATCCCACGTGCTATGTGATTTGGCCAAATATACAATTTTTCTTGTCTTGCCATAAGATTTTCTTTCATACAACCTTATCAAAAACTGCGAGATTCAACTACCTGGCCCTTAGAGGGAAGTTTATAGTTGTCAATGCATATACTGTAAAAGGTAAAAGTTGAAATGGATTTATCTATCCTTCTATTTTAAGAACCTAGAAAAAGAACAGTAAACTGTAACCCCAAATATAGATGGAAGTGAATAATAATAGAAATTATGAAATAGATAACCAAGAAAATCAACATAAAAATTATAAGCCCTACCAATACTGATCAAGAAAAAAGATAAATTGCAATTTACATTCGTTCTGTTCTATTTAACAGTGATGAAATGGACACATCAACTTATGTGAAGTTCGAGGAGAGACAGTACTCATAGAGGGTGATTTCCTGTCAGATTGGTGCTCATCTCTGGAGGGGGCAGTAATTTATCAACCTGTATGCTTAAAGTTGGTACACTTTGTTGAGCCTCATTACATTTTATTTTAAAATTCTAGTGGTGGTGGTGCTTAGTCACTCAGTCATGTCTGACTCTTTGATCTATAGCTGATGGGATTCTCCAGCCAAGAATACTGGAGTGGGTAGCCATTCCTTTCTCCTGAGGATCTTCCTGATCCAGGGATCAAACCTGGGTCATCTGCACTGCAGGCAGATTCTCTACCATTATTAACCTAGAAAAGGGATGAAGCTTCAAGGTCCTGTGTGCACTCCTCTCATCTCCATATATTCATCAACTTGGGAAGTTCTCAACCCTCTAGCTAGCCTCTCCAAGTATTACTTTTCCGTCAACTCCCAGGCTCCCTCCTCCATCAAGCCTTCCCCTATCAAACTAACTCAGTTAACCACTATAGCATATAACCATAGCACAGGACCCACTGTGTAATAAATTATTGCTTTTGTTATTCGCCTTTATGTTACCTGTGCAATGTTTCACTGCGTGTACTGCAAGCATCTTTGAGGTTAAGAATGTCACGTGACATTGAAGTTTCCTATAAGCAACTAGCAATGTGGAGGTTGCAAATCACACAGAGTTCAGGTAATGCATGAATTTATTCAGGCTCCAGGCCAGAATAAGCACCCACACACCTCTACATGTACAAAAGGGAGATGGAGCAGAGGTTAGAGGGCACAGGAGAAAAGGCAAAGTGCACAAATGCTAATTGCTGGTGCAAAGCAGAACTGTGGGGTAAAGGGCCCCTGTGAGGCCAGGCCTCGAACAGGGTCTGCACACTGGGTAAAATGAGTCATGGAGGAGCTGAGATAGGTTCATTCTTAGGAGTTAACTAGGGAGGCAGGACAAGGAGGTGAGGACCTCACAGCTGAGTTTCCTACCCTTTCTCTCAAGAAGCAAGTAGAACTTTTAAGGGGACCAGAAATGCCAATTACAGATTCCCTTTGGTAAATGACCTTTTGAGGCTTCCGTGATGGCTCAGATGGTAAAGCATCTACCTGCAACACAGGAGACCTGGGTTTGATTCCTGGGTAGGAAGGTCCCCTGGAGAAGGGAATGGCCACCCACTCCAGTACGCTTGACTGGAGAATTCCATGGACAGAGGAAGCTGGTGCACTACAGCCCATGGTGTCCCAAAGAATTGGACACAACTGAGCGACTAACAGTTTCACTTTTTTTCTTTCAAATAACCTTTTAAACTATAAACATCATGAAAATGGTTAGCATATCCAGCTCTTCTCACTGTGAATTATTTAACTTGGTTTCCCCCTCAAAATATTTGAGACATAATCAACTGTGTGAATGCATTATAGGCATGAAGGCAAAGAATTTTAGCTCTATAAATTAGGGTGGGATGTTACTTGACTTGATCGGGTTCCTCTGGACAGTCCCAGTAATACTAAAGAGTAGGGGGAGTTGGTGAAGAAATTGGGAGGTCCAGGGAAAAATGAGAGATGGCTAAAGCCAAAGTCTGCCTAGTTTGACTAAGAAATGAAATATGGGGAATTCCTAGGAGGTCCAGTGGTTAGGGGCTTCCCTGGTGGCTCAGACATTAAGAACCTTTTTGCAATGTGGGAGACCTGCATTCAATCCCTGGGTTGGGAAGGTCCCCTGGAGGAGGGCATGGTAAGCCACTCCAGCGTTCTTGCCTGGAGAATCCCATGGACAGAGGAGCCTAGCAGACTACAGTCAATGGGGTCATAGAGTTGGACATGACTGAATGACCAAGCACGCCAGTGGTCAGGGCTCCACACTTTCACTGTTGGGGGCCTGGGTTCAATCTCTGGTTGGGGAATTGGGATCCAGTAAGAAAAAAAAAGGAATTATGGCTGCGCCCTTTGGTGAACCATGGGGCAAGAAGGGGGAGGGAAGGCCTGCTGTGGACTTCAGTTGACCAATGATTCAGCAGGCCAGGTCCAGGATTGGCCACGCAAGGCAGCAGCAGAGATTAAGCATATTTAGGAATACAGGCAGCTAGTGACACAAACCTGGTGGAAGGAGTCTGGCACACACTGCTGCAAACAGGGAACACCCACAGAAGACTGACGAATGCACACAGGAGGGGGGCCAGTCACAGAGCACTTAAAATGAGTAGAAGAAAAATACTCTGGGTTAAACAGAAGAAAAACATTCTGGGTGAAACTGTAACCTTGAACTTGTTAACAGATTAGTTCAGTAGTATTCAGTGGCCATATTTAGATTAAAAAGCTATTTTCATTTGTCAATGTTGCAGTCTGAATAATTACAGAAATATTTATTTAAAAGTAACACTTTATAAAAAAACAACACAGAAATTATTTAGATCAACAGCTCCAAGGTGTATTGTTTCATACCTGTTATTGCTATCTATACCTTCACCCCATTATTAAGCCATTTCAGGTAACTTTCAGTTCATAAATTTACAATGAGGTTACAGAGCCCAGCCAGGATGGGACAGAATGTGTTCCAAGTTAGGAAGGGACCACGTGACTCTTCAGTGATGTCTCCCATGGAGCATGTATGCTTCACAGTTTCTTCCTGCACATCTTTTGGCTTCTCTGGTTGTGGCTGGTTTATAGAGTCTCCTGATGCTAATGATGTGCTGCTTTTTGATCCTAGGAGGCTGATCCAACCTTTCAGGCCTCCTCTCCCCTGTAGGCCCTAATTATGAACTGTGAGGTTCAGGAGAGCTGGACAATCTGAAGGCTGGGAACGAATGCTTGCTTAAGGGAGGAATTGTTCCAACATCAACTGTCTTTAATCCTACTGCAGAAACTGTTTTCATTCTGGGGATGGTGAGACCTAGAAGATCATGGCCAAGAAGCATATGTCCTAAGTAGCTTCCTCTGAGAGTCTATCCCCAAGAGAGAGCCATGTAGCCACCTGCTTTTTATCATATTTCTAATAGCTGCTCCATTTCCTCAAGGGCTGTTGTGAAATCATTTACTTGACTGCTACATAAGGTCTGTTGCTCAAGGAACTGGGCTCTCTCTTCTTCTTTCATCTTCAACTTTACCTTTAAGGCCTGCAAGGAAAGACATTAAAAAACAAAAAACCCCCACAAAACATCGACTCAGAAAAGACAATACAATAACCAGAACATTCTGTTCCATTGAGGAAGACCACTGGAATACTGACACACAAGTCTTTTTAGATTTATCTGTTTTGGCTCTAAGAACTGTTTTTACTACAGAATCTGTTATCTCAGCTGGAGCAATGAAATCCTCTAGGATTCCATGTAGTATCCCATGGTTCATCCAAGCAAAGAAGTCGAGACCCAAGAATCTGGGTTTTCTATTACAGGTTTCCCTGAGATATCAAGTTTCCACAGCATAGGTTTCGCACAGGTGTCAACTCTCACCTGGAGTAATCTGTCATGTTGCACACTGTCTCGTGCCCTGCAGATGTGACCATTTCTAAGCATCTTTAGAACAAAAAATTAGTTGAAAAAAATAGTGAAATCAAAGTCTTGGAATTTAGTTAATAGTAATGCATCAGTATTGGTTTCTTAGTCCTGACAAATATACCATGACAATGTAAGATAATAATATTAGGGGAATTGAATTCTGTATTATTTTTGCAACTTTGTCACAATCTAAAATTGTTGCAAAATAGTTTATTAAAAATGAATAAATAAATAAAAGAGTCCTCCAGAGACCCTCCTATTGTGGTAAGAAATGGTAATTTTGCCTTGGGGTGATGTCTGCCTCTCACCTGTAACTCCTCCATCTGCTTTTTGGCTGTTTCATTAAAAAGCTTCAGTTCATCTTGCAAAGTTTGTAACAGCAGCTAAAAGAAAAGCAGTAGCAGATATAGTAACAGATCTTTATTGAAAGGTAAGAAGTTTTCTTCATACAAACTCTTCTCCTCACAGGAATTAATTAGATGACCACTAACATCCCTTGCATTCGGTCATTTACTGAGTGTCCACACACGTGCCAGGCTCCTCTGAGAAACGGAGTCCACAGGAAGGACAGAAGACTACACCTCCACATGCTCCGTGCTACAAAGGCAATATGAACGAAAGGCAGTAGCCACTGAACGGCTGACTGAGTTGCCTTGAGGAGCTAGTCCATGCCTAGTATTTTAAGATGACAACTGATCTTCCTGGGGAAGAGATCACAGAAGCTCAGAAGGCTTTAATCCCAAACAATTACCTTCCTACCTCGGGGAAGGAACCAAAGAGAGGACAAATTTAATTCAGGCTGGACCTTTGTAAGACACAGTTCTTAGCAAAGGAGTAAGGGGAAAAATTTGGTAAAGCGTAGACCAGAGAAACCAGAAAGCTGTCTCCACTAGTCCACCCTACTATGGGTTTTAAAGTAGTACATTTTCAACTTAGACTCACTCTTATTTGTAAGCACAAAGTCACCCTTAAGGAAAATATGCTATTTTGAGTACACATCCAACCACCCTCTTACTGGATAACCAAAGGCTGTTTCGCGGGCTTTGCCGAGCATATGGCAGAGAACTGCTTAGATAGGCAAGGCCCCATGCTCACTGGGCCCTCACCCCCTCACACCTGCCCCCTCACCATGGAGTCCATGTGATCTGCAGTGGAGTCTTGCTGTGACGCCAGGGTCTCACTGCCTAAAACCAGTAGATACAACAGAGTCAGCCCTGACTAGGGAACTGCAACTTAAAAGAAAATAGAAAGCCCTCCACAGGAGTATTCATGAGGGAAACTTCTCTGAGGGTCTGGGCCTGGACACTCTCTCCTGAGCTTTCACCTCGGCAGGGTCCCCCATGCCTGCTCTCCAGAGCTGGATTTTACTTCTCCTTCCTCTCCAGGTATGGATATGGCCAAAACTTTCTTCTCAGCTCAGCAGAAAATTTGTCCAAAAGAAATGTATAGGTTTTGGGTCTGTTTACAGTACATAAAACTATTTCTAAAATCTCTATAGGCAATTAAAATCATGCAAAAACGTGTATGATGACTATAACGAATATATCCTAAAATGCACTATTTTAATGGCAGTATTCAAAATCAGTACTCTAATTCAAAGAAGCCGGGGCTCCTTCCCTGGGCATTGTCAAGTTCCTCAATTCAGGCTCTCTGACAGTCAGTCTCTGGGTAATCCCTTCCGCTGTTTTCTCTGTTACAGACTGCCCAGAATCCTATGGACAGGGTAGCCTGATGGGCTGCCGGCTATGGGGTTGCAGAGAGTCGGACACGACTGAAGTGACTTAGCAGCAGCAGCAGCCCTCTAGGGACAGGGAAAGAACAAGAATCACATCATGACTCAGAGATTACTAGCCAGCTTCAGAACCTTTTCAACAGTATCATCTCTCTCCACCCATGAAGATTCCTTGTGTGCCATATCCCTTGAAAGAAATAAGATATTTCTGATCTATTTGCACGATCATACCTGTCAGCATCAAAAGAATGGCATAAAGTATTCAGGTAAGAAAGAGATAACCCTCTCTCCACAATACCGAAAACACTTTTGGGCAGGCCGAGTCAACACCACCCGAGACCAGAGAGACGCTCCCTAAAATCTTCGGGGCTTTACTAGGTAACCCCTGCCTTGCCCAGGTCAGCTGACACCATGCTGAACTGCCACACAGCCCAGAACCACTCAGGAGACGGCACAGGCACTGACTCCTCTGAAGGCAGTTCTTACCTGGGTTGAGGCCTTTGCTTTCTAAAATTGCCAAACAGTTGTCCTGAAACTTCTCCAGCAGCTCTACTTTTTGAGTCAGGTCCTTCAGCTCTCCCTGTTGGGGTGAACATGCAGACTGGGCAGGCCCATCCCATTCCGTGGGAACAGCCACAGCACAAGCCCAGGGTCTTTTCTGCCTGCCCTCAGGATCACCAGGTGTGGTCCCTCAGGGGTCCACATGCATCACCAGGGCAGCTGACGGCAGAGGTCTGGTGGGTCTCTTACCTGAGTTTCAATCAATTTCTGGTGCAACTGCTTGTTGACAGCCTCTAAGAGCTGGTTCTTATCCTTGAGCTCTTCTTCTGATTTCTGTTTACTCAATGGTTTGTAGCTGTAATGACAAGTGTACTTAGATAAAGAGGTGGAGGGGTTAAGAGTATGGGCTATGGAGTTACACAAACAGGCTGGTTCAAATCCTGGCCTCACCACATAGTGGAATATGCCCTTCATGGAGCTCTGTAACCTCTCAGGTTGTTTCCTCATTTGTAGAATTAATACTCTCACCTCATATTATTATTATTGTGAAGGATAAAGGAGAATATACACGCAAATTGTGACAGAGCTACTGACCCATAGTAAACTTTAATCAGTAATGGCTATTATCATCATCAATACTGAATCTTTTTAAAGTTCTCTGAGTCTGTCTTAATAGCATTTTGTCTTTAGAACTTTTAAGACATGCTCAAATAATAGATGTGCAATTACAACCTATTTCTACAGACTTTCCAGCTTATATTATTTCTGCCTTTGGGACTGCAATGGCCAAGCAAGCCTCAAGCATAGAAAGATGCAGTTTTCTCCAAGATTTTACCACCAACAGTAGAACACTCATTTTGAAATCACTAACACATGCAGCTTCTCCCATCCTGAGGGCTTCCTGCCCTTGTTAATGGGCCATCACTGGGTTTAAGCAGTGGTCCTGGCATGGAGCCTCCAAACTTCTGTTACTCAAGACTGTTGCATCACCGACTCTTGCCCTGACATTGGGTCGTAGGCCTGGCTGTGTCTCACCCCTGAAAATTCCATTCCAATTTCTGAGGTGGCACCAGACTCCAACATGGTAAAACAAGTCCCATGAGTGATTCTGAGGTACAACCAGAGCCCCACTCTGTATTAAGCCCCACTACCCTAAAGTGGTGGCCAAGTTTTCTTTACCCTGCTGCTCACCTCTTCCTGAGGTTCCTCCTGGAGGTGTCTGTAGCCTTCACCTGCCTAGAGAAGCAAAAACATATCAGGATGTTAACTAGCCTTATTGTGGTGATCATTTCACAGTATACACAAATATCAAATCACTATGTTGTATACTTGAAACTAATACAATGTTATATGTCAACTATACCTCAATTAAATAATAACAAAGGAAACAATCACAGAAAATCATGGTACTGTTGTTACATATGTTGTGAACAAGGCAGAACAAAAAGAGCTTGATTTTCTAAGGCAAGAACCAGAGGTTACATACAGTGCAGCCAGTACAAGCTTGAGAAGCCTTGAGGCACCACACACTTTTGTTTTCGCCCAGACTATTGAAAAAGGCTTATGAATAGGGAATGGGCTCCCTTCCTGACCGGTTTGACAGCCTGAGAGACCAGCTCCTGCTCAGAATGGTGTGGCTACCTCATGTCAACCTGACTCAGTGGGAGCTGAGCACTCAGGGAAGGATACACACCCACACTACGCCACACTAGCAACTCAGGCTCACAACTAGCACCCCCCTGCCATGACTACCACTTAGGGCTGGGGTGTGGCTGCAGTACTGCTATTTGCACACGCAAAGCAAATGCTGAGAGCGGAAGAAAGTATCTATTATAACCCCGGCTGCACCTCTTCTGAGCTATCAATACTGAGGGTTCTGAAAAACAGCTCAGCAATGCTGTGATACCCTGGGCCACTGACTACAGGCCAATCCATCAGACACCTTGTGCTCTTCAAAACCCTAATTCTTGGTACTGAGCAATTTATAACAGGAAGTTCTATTTGGATACTGATGTTCTGACTCTCACCCATTCTCTCGTCTCGGTTTGATGATTTTTGTAACATCATTCTCTGAAGCTCCTGAATGAGGTCTGGAAACATCAACTTCTTTGGACTTAACAGGTAACTGGCTCTTAAAAGTGGCTCGAGTTTGTGCATCTGCAAAGGAAAACAAGAGGGTGAAACCTCACATATCATGACCAACAGCTGCCAAGTCTATAAATCCTGAAGAATAAGACTTGTAGACCAGTTGGAAATAGAAACCAAAATTCTTTAAATGTGACAGTGCAGTGTGTTTGAGGGTGGCCAGAAGCTTGAGGATATAGCAAACCGAACGGCCAGAGGGTGGAGTTTCATATAAGCAAAGATCACAAGAGGCAGTGTGGCTGCCAGCAAGGCAAAACACAGCTGAACCCTGCCTCATACAGCAATTCAATGGAACTATCTCATTCTGCTCTTAAGCACTTTGCCTGCTCTCCTAAGCTACATGCAAGCTGCTTCAAGCTTCAGCTGTTGCTTAGTTGTTTTGACCAGACTGGCTCACTCACTAGTTCTCTAAGACAGTGGTCCCCAAACTTTTTGGCACCAGGGACCAGTTTCCTGGAAGACAATTTTTCCTCAGACCAGGGGTGGGGTAGGGATGGTTTCAGAATGCTTCAAGTGCATTAATTACATTTATCATGCACTCTATTTCTATGATTATTACATCAGCTCCACCTCAGATCATCAGGCATTAGATTCTGGAGGCTGGGGCCCCCTGCTTTGCAGATGTCTTTGTACCTCAGCATCTAGGAGAGTATCTGGCATATTAGCAAAAATTCAAAACCTGCTTACTACGTAAATGGAACATATCAGTTTCAAAGATCATCTCTAAAGTAGCTCCTTTTGTCGTCTTCCCTCTTCCATGCTGGCCTTTGCCATCATCCATTTTTGTTTATCCATCTTTAAGTTTACAGATTCATATTAGGTTCCTTATTTGGCATTCTGTTCTGATCCTGGTAGGCTATTGCCAGATAACCAGACAAATGGCCCTGACATGACACTCTTCTTCCCTAGAAGAGAGATCTGCCTCCTAGCCCTTATACCGCCCTCCGCCACACACCTCTTTCTACCACTTTCATTCCATAGCAAATCCAAGTAACTTGTTCTGGAGTTAAGTACTCACCCTACCCCATCTAATACATGCAAAGGATTCTTCTATCTGATACCAACTTTCATTTTGTTCATTGTAAAATGGCTCCTTTAAAAACCTGGGCCCATACTCTGGTTTCTGAGAAGCTTTTATATGCCCCGAGGCAACTAAGCCTCTGTGCCACAATCAGTAAGCCCACCTAGAGGCTGTGCTCTGCAACAGAAGAGCGGCCACAGGAAGAGCCTCCCGCTCCCCAAAACTACAGAAAAACTGCGCAACCAAAAACAGTTTTAATAAGCTGGACCTATCTTAAGCTGAAGAAATCAGCGATTAAATCAAAATGAAGAAATGAGGTACAAAGCACTGAATTGCAGGCATTAGGAAACTGTGTGTTTGATAAAGATTTATTTTGACGACTTTAGCTGCACAACAGTTGGGAATAAAGATGACTTCTCAGGCTAACAAATTATTTCATTTATAGGTACATTCAGTGGGCACTTACATCCTATTTTCCACATTCTTTCACACAAAGCAAGTATTAAAAGGGTTCTTTCTGAGATCTGTCAGAAAAGGTAACCTTGGGTGAATGAATTTACCTTCTCTGCTCTCAGGTATTATTAAGTCATACATGATAAGAAATATCTCATGTAAAAAGGTATCAACAGCAAACTGATCAAAATTAACACTCTTCATTGACTGGGATTGGTTCCAATAACCTATATTTGTTAGAACCTAAGGATGGTATTGCAGGAAAAATTTAGCAGGGTTTAACAAAGACTATCTTCTTAAAATGAGAGACGCTAAGGAAGGAACTGGATGGCTAGTGCCATGGATGGAAAGCCTAATTTTTCACTGTATATCGTTTCCAAACTTTGGGATTTTTTTTTTTAACATATGTATGTTATCTGTTAAAAAAACTAAAAAACAACCAACCCTTGCCTAACATCAAAAAACCTGGGAGGCAGCCTAAAAATTTTTAAATACTGAGCTTACATATGACTGTAAAGCTGTGACAGGGAAAGAAGCAAAGAGATGAAAACTTCCAGTTTGGGTGGGGAGATGCCAGTCACTCCCCACTGCACTAAAGATGCCGCTTTCTAAGAGAAAGGCAGTGTAGAGTGACTCCAGTTCCTCCATCAGCTCCTAAGCCCTGCTGATGACAGGATTGCCATTCAGGTGTTCTTAAGCAATATAAGACAAACAAAATCCTGTAAGGCCTTTGGAGAAAAGCCTATTTACTTCATAGGTCAATCCTACTAGCCTCATCAATCAGATGCATGGAGTCACCTGGGAAAGGATCTTAAATAGCTGCTTCAAAATCTTCCACCACCACCCAGTTCTCATGTTTGAAACCAGTTCTCTGCTATAATCTCTAGATTAGGCAGCTCGACAGTTGCAGAATTTAGGAGATAATTTCAACTTCAAGCTGAGTCACACAAAGCAAAATGGCAAAGCAATCAAACATTGCTTTTAATCATGCCTCCTCTCCCAAAGTTCTGGAGCATTAGTTAGGCCTGATCCCTCTCTCACTTTACTCAACAAATGTTTGCTGAGAATGTACTATATAAAGGACACTGTAAAAACAAACAAAAAAAAGGACACCGTGCAGTTACAAACGGGAACCAGACACGGTGTGAACCTTAGCGCTTCTCCCTAACTATCCTGCTTTTTAAATGACGCTCTTCTCTCCTCCCTGACAACAGACCCAGTCCCTCAGGACAGCCCAAGTCTGGAAATAAAACAGATACGTATAAAAGGGATCCCTGGCTTACTGAGAATAATACTGCAGAACAGTCAGCAACTTGAATCTAACTGGTGAATGCAGCAGAGTTCGGTTTGAAGAAGCAGGGAGGTGGAGCAAGTCTAAATTTCTACCTTGCTGCCCTTCCCCTAACTCCCATTATAAACTAGACAGCCCGGTTCTAGGCAAGTTAGTAAGCTGTCAAAGCCTGTAGAACGCCCTTCCTTGCCGGTGCCACCCATCCCCAACAACAGATTTGACGCCTCCAGACTCCTGGCCCGACCACCCCAGGGCCGGTTCGCAGTGCCGGGGGTAAGGGCTCCGTGGACACCCACCTGCGGGCAGGCCGCTGCTCAGCACACAGGAGGGCTGCAGGGTGTACACTGTCTTAACCACGCTGGTCATCGTAACGAAGCGGCACGGCGGGGGCCTAGAAGTTACAAGGTGAATGGTTTACCCAGGGCTGGGCCAAGGAGACCAAGCGGGCGGAGGTCCCAGGAGAGCGCGACTCAGGAGAGCGCAAATCCTCCATTCCCAGCCCATCCCATCGACTTCCCACAGCCAGCACAGTTTCCTGCCCCAAGAGAGCCGAACCCAGGTGCCTGCTGCTCCTGCCCGCACGCCTCGTCCCGCTGGTTCAAAAGATGCTCCGCAGTAACTGCCGTACCACGGACCGCGTCTACCGCCAGGGTTTCAAAAGGAAACTTCCGGCGACCGGCCGGAAGGGGGTGTGGCGCGCGCTCCGTAGGAGGCCATGTTGTACGGCAGTCACTGGGTTGGGCGACGCCTTCGGCGGCTGCCATGCTGTACGGAAGGTCTGAGCCCATGCCAGAGTTTGAGCTTCCTGGCGCTGAGTACTGGAGTCCCCAGGTCTGGGCGGGGGAAGAGAAGTGGTGCCCTTTGCAGTCTTTAATGGAGCTATGAGCCACTGGCATCATATTCTGGCCTTGGGGCGGAAACGCGGTCACGTTTAGGGTCCATGTCACAATCCTTCTCTTTATTTGGTCTGTGATTGTTAGGGATGGTGCATGATGCCGGAAAGCCAGGAGCGCAGAGAGGGATTGGTAGGAAAAAAACTACACGGTGGAGAGTGGCAGGTGAGATTTGGAGAGGGCTTGTGAGCTGAAATACCTGAGACACATATCCTCGGTCCTAACTTTTAAAACCCTTATCCAGAATTTAAGCCGAGACTCAAAGCTACTCCTAGCAAATAGGGCAGAGTTCTCTAACATTTAGCCTGCTAATTCATTTCATTCAACAAATATTCATTGAGCACCTGCTTTGTGTCAGACAATGGGCAGGTGGGATAAGGACAACAAATATCAAGACTCACTTGGGCTGTGCCCTCCTGGAGTTTACAACCCAGTGACCAGCAAATAATCATACAAACCTGTCAACTATATCTCAATTAAACTGGAAAAAAAACCCAAAATATGTATTTATCAACTATAGTAAAACTATTAGGGGAGAGTACAATGTGCTATGAGAAAAAAGCAGGGAAACCTAGTTTAAATTGCAGAGTCAGGGAAGGTATCTTAAGTGATGTTTGACTAAAAGGGGGAGTAGGAGTTAATCTGATGAGGAATCCATAATCATAAGAATGGGCTTTTCTTCAGTTCAGTTCAGTCACTCATTCATGTCTGACTCTTTGTGACCCCATGGACTGCAGCACACCAGGCCTCCCTGTCCATCACCAACTCTCGGAACTTGCTCAAACTCATGTCCATCAAGTCGGTGATGCCATCCAACCATCTCATTCTCTGTCATCCCCTTCTCCTCCTGCCTTCAATCGTTCCCAGCATCAGGGTTGTTTCAAATTAGTCAGTTCTTTGCATAAGGTGGCCAAAGTATTGGAGTTTCAGCTTCATCTTAAACCCTTCCAATGAATATTCATGACTATTTCCTTTAAATTGACTGGTTTGATCTCCTTGCTGTCTAAGGGATTCTCAAGAGTCTTCTCCAATACCATAGTTCAAAAGCATAAATTCTTGGGCACTGAGCTTTCTTTATAGTCCAATTCTGACATCTACTGGCAAAACCATAGCCTTGGCTAGATGGACCTTTGTTGGCAAAGTAATGCCTCTGCTTTTTAATATGCTGTCTAGGTTGGTCATAGCTTTTCTTCCAAGGAACAAGCATCTTTTAATTTCATGGCTTCAGTCACCATATGCAGTGATTTTGGAGCCCCCCAAAATAATCTCTGTCACTGTTTCCATTGTTTCCCCATTTATTTGCCATGAAGTGATGGGACTGGCTCAGAAAGCTGAGCGCTGAAGAATTGACACTTTTGAAATGTGGTGTTGGAGACTTTTGAGAGCCCCTTGGACTGCAAGGAGACCCAATCAGCTCATCCTAAAGGAAATCGGTCCTGAATATTTATTGGAAGGACTGATGCTGAAGTGGAAACTCCAATACTTTGGCCACCTGAGGTGAAGAACGGACTCATTGGGAAAGACCCTGATGCTGGGAAATATTGAAGGCGGGAGGAGAAGAGGACGACAGAGGATGAGATGGTTGGATGGCATCACCGACTCTATGGACATGAGTTTCAGTAAACTCTGGGAGTTGGTGATGGACAGGTGTCAGGACCAGCTCAACAATGAACCAAACTGAGGGAGCAGTACCACAGAAGAGTAAGGAAAAATAAGACCCAGAAATAAAGAGAGGATCAAGGGACTGATGCCATTCCCAGGCAGTGCTGGACATTAAAGCCCTTGGCGCGTCACAGCTCTCAGGTCTTGGACAAACTGTGTTTATAGCTCTTAGACAAATCAGTGTTACAGGTCTATTTTATTTAGAAGATAGCAAGAGAATCCATATTCAAGAGTGAGGGCATGCCAACCCAAAGACACAAAGAGAAGAGTGGAGAAGCGTGCAGGGGAGGGAGAGAGAGAGAGAGAGAGCGTGCGAGCGAGCGAGCAGGTGGTGGTGAGGGGAGAGAAAGCGCTTTCCCTTTTCCTTTTATGTGCTTTTTCCTCCACTTGAGCTTGCCCTGTGTCAATTGGGCTTCACCAAGAGTGCTCTTTGTAAGGAGCAGCACTGTGCTTTGCTAGAGCAGCCTTGAAGAGAAACCCCATGCCCAAGGTAAGAGAAACCCAAGTAAGATCATAGGTGTTGCAAGAGGGCATCAGAGGGCAGACACACTGAAATCATACTCACAGAAAACTAGTCAATCTAATCACACTAGGACCACAGCCTTGTCTAACTCAATGAAACCAAGCCATGCCCGCGGGGCAACCCAAGGCGGGCAGGTCATGATGGAGAGGTCTGACAGAATGTGGTCCACTGGAGAAGGGAATGGCAAACCACTTCAGTATTCTTGCCTTGAGAACCCCATGAACAGTATGAAAAGGCAAAATGAT
>SJYV01026330.1:424722-448385 GCA_006410875.1 Neotragus pygmaeus
TAGTCAAAGGCTTTGGCATAATCAATAAAGCAGAAGTATATGTTTTTCTGGAACTTTCTTTTTCTGTGATCCAGCAGATGTTGGCAATTTGATCTCTGGTTCCTCTGCCTTTTCTAAAACCAACTTGAATATCTGGAAGTTCTCAGTTCCTATACTGTTGAAGCCTGGCTTGGAGAATTTTGAGCATTACTTTGCTAACATGTGAGATGAGTGCAATTGTGTGGTAGTTTGAGCATTCTTTGGCATTGCCTTTCTTTGGGATTGGAATGAAAACTGACCTTTTCCAGTCCTGTGGCCACTGCTGAGTTTTCCAAATTTGCTGGCATATTGAGTGCAGCACTTTCACAGCATCATCTTTCAGGACTTGAAACAGCTCAACTGGAATTCCATCATCTCCACTAGTTTTGTTCGTAGTGATGCTTCCTAAGGCCCACTTGACTTCACATTCCAGGATGTCTGGCTCTAGGTGAGTGTGAGTGATCACACCATCGTGATTATCTGGGTCGTGAAGATCTTTTTGGTATAGTTCTTCTTGCCACCTCTTCTTAATATCTTCTGCTTCTGTTAGGGCCATACCATTTCTGTCTTTTATTGTGCCCATATTTACATGGAATGTTTCCTTTGTATCTCTAATTTTCTTGAAGAGATCTCTAGTCTTTCCCATTCTATTGCTTTCCTCTATTTCTTTGTATTGATCATTGAGGAAGGCTTTCTTATCTCTCCTTGCTATTCTTTGGAGCCCTGCATTCAAATGGGTATATCTTTCCTTTTCTCCTTTGCCTTTAACTTCTCTTCTTTTCTCAGATATTTGTAAGTCCTCCTCAGAAAATCATTTTGCCTTTTTACATTTATTTTTCTTGGGGATACAGCTGGAGAGATAGGAAATCAAATGGAAATCAAAGTCTTTGTAGACAAAAAGTAGAGAGATTTCTTAAGACTAATTAGAGGTCATTGAAATATTAGAGGAGAGTGTTATTCAATGTATAAATATTTTTGGCACACTGTGTGGCTTGTGGGATCTTAGTTCCCCAACCAGGGGTCAAACCTGAGCTGCTGGCAGTAGGAGCCCAGAGTCCTAACCACTGGACTGCCATGGAATCCCCCAATTTGTATTTTAAAATATAATATTTTAAATATATTTATATTTTTTAAAGTTTCCTCTGGTTACTTCATGGACAATAGGTTGAAGGAGAGCAAGAGAGGAATTGGAGAGACAGTTGGGACTCTAATCATTCAAGTGAGAGATTATGGTGGCTTGGATGGCGAGAGGCAGACATATTTAAGACTATTTTTGGAGGCAGAATCTCAGGACTCAGTGCTGGATTGCATGTGGGAGAAGGAGGGCTGAGGGGTAGAGAGATCTTAAGGATGACTCTCAGGCTTGAATAATCTTGTGGGTAGAGTTGAGAGAGTTAATTCTTAGGTAGGTTGATAAAGAGTCCAAGGTCCTCAAGAAAGAAGGGGTCTGGGGCCCTCAAGGAGGAGAAAGGGGCCCAGGGCTCTGGAGGAGAAAGGCACAAACTTTTTTTTCTACATTGCTTTGTCTTAGTCACATAATACGTTTTTTTCTTGAACTCTGAGTTGTTGTGACAACAATCTTTAAGACTAACTTTCTTGAAGCTCAGAGCTAATGATTATTAGCTTATGATTAAAGCTAATGGTTATTAGCTTCCTTGATAACTCAGTTGGTAAAGAATTCGCCTGCAATGCAAGAGACCCCAGTTTGATTCCTGGGTCAGGAAGATCCACTGGAGAAAGAATAGGCTAGCCACTCCAGTAGTCTTGGGCTTCCCTTGTGGCTCAGCTGGTAAGGAATCCACCTGCAATGCTGGAGACCTGGGCTCTGTCAACTACAAATTGGCACTTACCAAGAGCATTGCCAATGACTAAACAACAAAGGCATTTGCCATCTGCCTCTATGGAGAGTGAAACCCATGCTGCCAGAGCTGCTGACCTTCAAAAACCCCTGAAGGAATTCAGGGTGGAGTGAGGCACTCTGTGCTCCAGGGAATCTGCTGGGACAGGTCTTTAGATAGTTGGATGTTTTTAGGAACAAATTTTATGATTTCAATCCTCAATCTCCTCATATTTAGAAATGCACTAAATCCCTTCATGGTGACATCAGATCCTCATGAATAACAAAAAACCTTTTGTAAAAATGGTGTTGAACTCCTCCTTCACCAAAATCTTATATATTGACCTTCCCCCTCTGCTGCTTTGGAGCAGTCTCTCAGAGCTATCTGAGATGCTGCCTCCTGGGCTGCAGTCCTCATTTTGTCCCCAAGTAAAACTTAACTTGCAACTCTCGTGTTGTACATCTTTTTTCAGTTGACAGTTTGATCCCTGGGTTGGAAAGATCCCCTGGAGAAGGGAAAGTGAAAGTGAAGTAGTGCAGTCATGTCCAACTCTTTGCGACCCCATGGACTGTAGCCTACCAGGCTTCTCTGTCTGTGGGATTTTCCAGGCAAGAATACTGGAGTGGTTTGCCATTTCCTTCTTCAGATCTTCTTGACCCAGGAATTGGACCCAGGTCTCCCGCATTGTAGGCAGACGCTTTACCGTCTGAGCCACCAGGGAAGTCAGAGAAGGGAAAGGCTACCTATTTCAGTATTCTGGCCTGGAGAATTCCATGGACTGTATAGTGCATGGGGTTGCAAAGAGTTGAACAGGACTGAACAACTTTCACTGTCACTTCAGTGATTAAATAACAAAACAACTCATCCTGTTCAAAGGCATGTTTTTCCTTAAGCTCTGTACTAATGATTATATGATTTAGAAAAGACAGGAACCAGAGATCAAATTGCCAACATCCACTGGATCATTGAAAAAGCAAGAGTTCCAGAAAAACATCTATTTCTGCTTTATTGANTGCGAGGGCATGCCAACCCAAAGACTTGAAGAGAAGTGAGTGGAGGAGTGCGTTGGGGGGTGGGGAAGAGAGAGAGAGCGCACCCATGCGGGAGAGAGAGAGAGAGGGCGCGCTTTGGCTCTTCCTTTTATATGTTTTTGCCTCCACCTGCCTGCCCTATGCAAATTGGGCTTAGCCAGGAGTACTGTTTGTTCTACCTGAAGTCTTCACTCTGGTCCTTGGACCTTCCTTTGACCTCCTTGTTTTTTTAGCCACCGCCATTTTGGACTCCATTTCCCTATTCTACCTATCTAACAGAAGGACTGATGTTGAAGCTGAAACTTCAATACTTTGGCCACCTGAAGCAAAGAGCTGACTCATTTGAAAAGACCCTGATGCTGGGAAAGATTGAGGGCAGAAGGGGACAATAGAGGATGAGATGGTTGGATGGCATCACTGACTCAGTGGACATAAGTCTGAGTAAACTCTGGGAGTTGGTGATGGACAGGGAGGCCTGGTGTACTGCAGTCCATGGGATCGCAAAGAGTCGGACACGACTGAGCAACTGAACTGAACTGAACTGAATGATTATGAAACACTATATATCTTGCTCAAGTGCATGTTTCTCCTTCTTAAGGAGAACATTCTGTTAATCTTTCGATCCTAAGTGTATGTTGTGAGAGTGAGTGTGGTAATACTTTTCTATTGTTAGTTCTAATCTTGTTAATTTAAGATGTATGTTGTAGGAGTGGGTCTGGTGAAAGTATATAAGGCCTTGATAAGACTAGGAGTGGGGCACTCTCTGTCTCCCTTCTGATGTCTGTCTCACAATAGAACTTCTGCCATACAAAAGCTCTGAGTGATCAAGCCTGGTGGGTCCCAAAACGAAATCTTCTTCTTCAGAGATCACGAATCTGACATCATTCACTGTAGCTATCAGAGTCATTATTTTGTGTTGGGGAGAGGTTAAGAGTTCAGTTTTGAACATGACAAACCTGAAATGCCTTTGAGACATTCTGGTGGAGCTGTCAAGTAGGCAGGTGAAAACATACCCTTTGAGCCCAGAGGAGAGCCTGGATTGGTTATGGGCATATATATATATATATATATATATATATATATATACACACACATATATGTACATACATATATATGTATTTAAGGCTTCCCTGGTGACTCAGACATTAAAGAATCTGCCTGCAATACAGAAGACCTGGATTCAGTCCCTGGGTTGGGAAGATTCTGTGGAGAAGGGAATGGCTACTAAATCCAATGTTCTTGCCTGGAGAATTCCATGGACAGAGGATCCTGGAAAGCTATAGTTCAAGGGGTCACAAAGAGTTGGACATGATTGAAGGACTAACACACACACATGTATTTAAAACTGCAGTATTGGATGAGATTATCAAGGGAAGAAGTGTACTGAGAGCCTTAGGACCTAGGACATTGATGCCAGTATTCAGAAGTTGCAATGATAAGAAGGCGCCAAGCCAAGAAATCTGATAAAGAGGTGCCAGAGAGGTGAGAGGAAAACAAAGAAAGAGTGGGGTCCTAGAAGCTAGGAAGGAGGAAGTGATAAACTATTGAAAATAACTTGAGACTTCCCAGGTGGTCCAGTGGCTAAGACTCCAAGCTCTGCATGCAGAGGCCCTGGGTTCCATCCCTGGTTGGGGAACTATATATCCTACATTCAGCAACTAAGAATTCACGTGCCTCAACTAAAGAGATCCCGCATGCTACAAAAGACCTAGTGCAGTCAAATAAAAATAAAGTAGCTATTAAAAAAATAAATGAAAGGGCAGGCAAGATGAGAATTTAAATGGATCCATTTAATTTAGCAACAAAGAAGTCATTGGTGAGTACAAAATCCTGCAATGAATAAACTCATGCATATGTTTTCTCATACACACACACAGAAGTCACTGGTGAGTATTAGGAAGAAGAATTCTGGTGGAGAGGCTGGAGTGTGGAGAAGGCAATGGCACCCCACTCCAGCACTCTTGCCTGGAAAATCCTATGGGACGGAGGAGCCTGGTGGGCTGCAGTCCATGGGGTCGCACTGAGCAACTTCACTTTCACTTTTCACTTTCATGCACTGGAGAAGGAAATGGCAACCCACTCCAGTGTTCTTGCCTGGAGAATCCCAGGGACGGAGGAGCCTCATGGGCTGTCGTCTATAGGGTCGCACAGAGTCGGACACGACTGAAGCGACTTAGCAGCAGCAGCAGCAGGCTGGAGTGGAAGCTTCACTGGAGCAGACTGAAGAGTACATGAGAGATGAGGAGGCAGAGACTGCAGGTGTCAAAGAGAGTTTGTGAATGGAGTAGAGCAAGTGGGCAGTAACAAGGTGGGCTGTGGTGGTCAAGGTAGAACTTTCTCAAAGATGTAGATACTAGTGGATACATGTGCTTATGGGAATGAGCCAGCAGAAAGAAAAGGATGCTTCAGAAGGAAGATGGGATGATCAAAGAAGCAAAGTCAGAGAGAAAGGGGCAAGGGAGATAGTACCTAGAGCAGCATCTTCAGACTCCTTTGTTCATACTCCCTCACAAAATATTTATTTTTAAAATGTACCCTCGTCATTTCTGGTTATTGCCTAAATTATTTCATAATTTTGAGTAACTGTAAAGGACAATTTTTCTGCCTGTTGTATATGCTCTGTATTTATTTCTAAACTGATTTTTTCTCTTGATGTTTCATTTTAGGTAATTTCTATTGCTATGTCTTCAAGTCCACTGATCCTTTTGGTCTAAAACCTCTAAAGTGTTGATTCCATCCAGATATATATATTTTTTAATCACAGACATTTTAGTTTTCATCTCTACAAGTTCAATGTGGGTATTTAAAATATGCGCTAAGTTGCTTCAGACTCTTTGTGATCCCATGGACCATAGTCCACCAGGCTCCTCTGTCCATGGGATTTTTCCAGCAAGAATACTGGAGTGGGTTGCCATGCCCTCCTACAGGGGATCTTCCTGACCCAGGGATCAAACCCATATTTCCTGTAACTCCTGCAGATTCTATACCTGCTGCCCCATTATATATATATTCTCCAAGTCTCTACTTAAGCTATGCGACCATAGGAAATACAGTTATGAAAATGTTCATATGTTCTTGGCTTTGCTCTCTCAAAGACTTCCTCAAGCAAAACATTCTCAAGTAGTCCTTTTATTTATTTATTTATAGTTCAGAAAATGGTGCCAGAGTAGTAGGAGTCAGAAGGAAGGAAGGCCTCTGCTGGGGAGGAGAGATCACCAGCCAAAGACTCCTTAGGCTGATCAATATGAGGAGAGGGAACTTATGAAGAAAGAAGCTCTTGAAATCGACTTCCAAGCCATCTGTATCCACCTATCTGCTACAAACCATTGGTGGGGACATTAACTGCTTCCTTCTTTGTAACAGAAGGGATGAGGAGAGAAGCCAGTAGGAGCAGGGTAGGTAAGCTAGGGACTGGGTGCCTTGAAGGTGAGGAAATTTCTATCTGATGCCTCCAGCTTTCATTATGAATAATGAGTTTTTTGACTACTGAAAGTAGGTGTGCAGAGAGGTGAAGGGCATCTGATGTTGGAAGCAAGTGAAGAAAGTGTGAAATGACTGCTGCAAAGAACTGAAACTAGTAACTAGAATGGAAGGAGGCTAGGCAGAGCTGACGTTACAAGTGAGGCTGTGGTCATGAATTCAAATCCACATCATCTGCCCAGCTGAGGGATTCTCTTTAGCGATCTTGAAGCTCTAATTGTTGTTTGTGAATTTGGTAAACTGTTGATCTTCCCCTTATGTTGATGTATAACATGAATAACCACACAGAGGCCTGATGATCACAATAAGTTTATCAAGGTTCTTCCAGGGCTCTTCAGCACAAGGTGGCCTGGGACAGCCCACCATTTACATAGCACGCGGTGGCTTCCTTTTGTTTCTTATCTTCCCGAATTGAGTGACAGCTTCTCCTAAGCATAAATACCTCTACACCACCTTGAGCTACTGTCATCCCTGTGAACAAGGGTGAGGGTAGAAAGGGTAAGGAATGTCTGTTTTTTCCCATTCCCAAGCAAATATTAATGTATGTCATGGACGCCAGAGAGCTCATAATTGCCCACATGTATTATCAAAGGCCAAGATAAGGCCACCGCGAAAGAAAAGATCAGAAGCTCTCCAATGTGTCTTCTTTTCTGAACCCCTCACTTGCCTTGTCGTGGACTGGAAGGAGAGGAATGAGTTTGAGGGGGCTAAGGGCATTTGGCTTATAAATCTCTCGTGAGATGTCTCTTTCAGAATCAGGCTCAAGCTGAGATACTGCCTAAATAGCATGGTATAGGGTAGGCCCCGTGCCTGTAAAATCTAAGATTTACCAGTCAGCTCAATCTCTTACATTGTCACCAAAGCGCCACAGCCATGGAAGGATGGGTTTTCCCATAGTAACAAACTATACCAAGTTACATTTTTAAAACATACAATAACACATACTCATGCTCTGGGTATGAGTTCAAGGATCTGTGACACAAATAGGAGAAATGACTGCAAGTCCCAAATCAGTTTTAATGCAGTGTCTCAGTGTTAAGGAGCCATTTCTTGAATTTTCCAGAGCCTCACAGAATGCTTCTAAGCTTCTCTCCATGTGTGTCCAGGGCCATAAACTCTTTGTAACCACCATAATGATGATAGTAAATCTTCTGAAAATACTTCAAATCTGGCTTTCCAAAGCTGGAGCAAGGGGGACTTTCCTGGGAGTCCAGTGGTTAAGACTCTGCACTTCCCCTACAAGGGACACGGGTTTGATCGCTTGTCAGGGAACTAAGACCCCGACAAAAAAAAAACACACACACACACACCAAAGTTGGAGCTAGAGATGCAGGTGGGATTACCCACTGCTGTGATGCCTGCTGTTTGCTTGGGCCACTCCAGGTTCGAGGTGCTGACTGGGATTACACTGAGTTCCTCCAGTCCTTTGGGCACGCTGGTGTAAAGAACAAATCTAGTCGGTTCTTTGGCTGCTCCAGCTCATTTGCCTTCCTGAAGGGTTGTGTGGCCCTGAGAGGCAGCTACAGTGATGGAGTCAAGGCCAGACGTCCGCTCATGTTCAGGAGGAAGGGCACACCTGTCCTCCCTCTGGTTGATGATCCCAGATGACCAGAGCTCTACCGACCTGGCTGTGTGAGAACAGGAGACAGTCCATAGTGCAGGGAAGCCAGGACTCAGAGGCTGATGAGCAGCCCTGGGCCAGAGAGGCTGAATTCCTCTCTGACATGAAGAGAGAGAGGTCCCTCAGAACTCCAGGGAGATGGTCCGAGTTAGTCCTAGTCACTATCTCTCCTTCCTGACACCAGGAGTCAGATGGGTATCTTTATCTTGCAAAGCTGATGTACCTGTCATTCCTGCCCTTGGTCTTCCATCCCTTCCACAACTCCCATATCTCATTGATATCTCCATATCCCACTCCTTATAAGTTGACGTGGGAGGTAAGTCTCAACAATATATATGAAGCCCAAACCCCCTAATTTGCCTCCAGTTCTGTCTCTTTGGCCCCAGAAAAATCCTTCCCCTCTGTGATGCTCCTCTGTAAAGTGACCTGGCTCAGTGGTTTTCAAGACACATTCTTCAGAGCCACCAAGAGCTTTCAGGGTTCCCCAGGGTCCCCTGAGAGGCACAGCAGGAAAGGAGGCTGACCTGGCTCTGGAATTCCCCAACCCCAGCATCCGACAGTGTAGTTGCTTTTTCTCAGCTTTATATGCAGTGTTTCCACACAAGGATTCTTTGAACAAAGGGTCCTGAGGCTCCAAAGTTTGAGAACTGCTGAAACAAATGATTGTTAAGGTCACTTCCAGGCTGAGATACTGAAGCCCAGCTCAGGAATCCTTCCTGGTTACCAGTCCTGGGTGCTTGAGCTCCAGCAGTGCTCATGGTGACAGGCATATGGCGCGCAGCAAATGCTGTATGGTGCCATCAGTGACCCACTGATGCCTGCATGTATGGGAGAAGGGCTGTTTCCCCAGCTAGAGGGTGAGATCCTTGAGGGCAGATGTCTGATTTTCCCTCCATGCCTCTGTCCTCTTATAGTGCCATAGGTGGAGTGGTGCTCAGTAAATTTGTTGATGCTCCAGGTATCATGAGCTCTCATATGAGATAAAACCTTCCAGAGAGACCCTTTGCTTTGGGGAAGGAGAGTCAGCCTTTTGTCTGCTGAGTGCCCCTAGAGAGACCTATCCTTTGGGAACCAGAACCCTGACCTGCGAAACAGCTTCATACTGCCATACCTCCAAAGAGGGCAGGCCTGAGTTCCTGCCTTAACTGGATTCTGCCCAGCCTCAACTGCCCTCAGTGCCTCTCCTGGCAGGGGCTCTCTGCACACTGAAGCCATGGACAAGGCCTTCTCCTGACCCTGAACTTGGGAATCAGATCAGCTTAGGTGCCTCATGGATGAAGTCATCTCAGCTGGAGCTGGAAGGAAGTCCAGGGGCTATGGGGAGGAACTCCAGCCTTGCTCAGAGTGTAGCTTCTTCTGGAGACGGAAGCCTAAAGTGGTACCCAGAGGCACCTGTGAAGACAGGTTGCTAAAAGGTGCCAGAGCAAAGATCAAGACAGCCGTAGGTCAATGTCCCTGGGGCAGGTAAACAGGAGGAGAGTGGGAGCTGCAGTGGAGTCAGGAAACCTGCTCTGCCACCGCTCACTATGGGACTTTGTGAAAACAGGTAACCTTAGTTTGATTGTCTTTACCTGTAACCTGGGGGGCAAAAGGACCTAACCAACTACAGGCTACCTCACACAGAAGTGGTGAGATTCCCAGGACACAATGGGTATGGAAGTGTTCTGCAAACCAAAATAGGTGGGATGTAAAGGATTCTTACTGGTGTTAACAGGGGAGAGGACAATTCCATGCCAGAGCAGCTTCCCATGAGGGACCGTTAGCAATTCAGGGATGCTCTGGGACTCACCATCTCTCCACCACCTACTTTACTCCCAGAAGCCATCTTTGCCTGGCTGGGATAAATTTCTTGACAGATTGGGTAATGTGAGGCGGGTGGACCATTCAGGACAGAGACCCCAGCCCAATTATGACTCCAAGAGTCTCCCCCAAAGAAAAGGAAGTGTCCTAATAAAAAAGCCTCTGAAAGGTGAGAGGCCCAGGAGGCTGCTGAAGTTTCCCAGGGCTCTTGGTTGATGAAGGGGCCCACAGGATCCCAAGGACTGGGTCCCTTAGTCCCACTGAATTTCATGCCCCTTGGCATGGGGGCCAAGTCAGCCTCCCCTGATACATGGAGCTGCACACATGACCTTCGCCCTTCCAGAGGGTGGGTCCTGGTTGGCACTGTGGGAGCAGATGAGCCCTTTGCAGGTCACAAGGAGAACTTGGCATTTCACTCCAAAGACCACCCCCCATACCGAATCCTCCAGGTATGGGGAGTAAGCAGCAGCCCAGACCAGGGCCAGAACATCTGGCAGGGTTTAAAATCCACAGCTGGAGAGTGAGACCTCCCCACGCTGATGTGGGGAAACACTATGAGGCTCTAGCCTGGTGCTGCACTGGCCTCGTCATCCCGACAGGCTCTGTGCCCCAGTCGGGCCTCCCTGGGTCTCCCTCAGCTACTGTAGCCTGAAGTGTGGGTGCTGGGCCTGCGGACCCAAACATCCGGCAGATCTGGCTGGCTGTTGGGCAGCACCACAGGGCTGCCATCCCCCGGCCCACCACGGCCCTTCCAGGACAAGCTACTCTGGTGTGAGGGGGGCAGAGATGGGTCGTACACAGTCTCCTTGAGCGCCAGCCACAGTGTGTCCCGCTTCTCATTGAGCTGGCCCCGTTCAGGTACTGTCTGCTCGGCTTCATCCAGGTCCTCTGGGGAGGCACCCACGGAATCTGGCACACGGGCACTGGGCTCGGAGGTGCTTAAGCAGGTCTCATCAGAGACGCTGAGCCCCTCCAGAGTGCTGGCTGAGGAGCAGAGGCAATCAGGGGGCTCCACGACCTGGGGCTTGGGCCTGGGAGGGTGGGCTGGGGCTTCTAGTGAGGCCTGCACCAGCTCAGCCTTCTTCCCTGGGGAGTCCTGCATGACCCAGGTTTTGGGGCTGGGTCCAGCTTGCTTGTAGGGAGAGGAAGTCTGCAGGGCTGGGCACTGGCTGAAAACTGCCTGGTGGTCCAGGAACAGCTCCCTTGGGGATGCAGGGCCTGGTGGGGGCCGGGAGCAGTAGGGGCCATCATGCAGCTGTAGATCTTCAGAGAGCACTGAGGGCCGGTGAGACAGCTTGCTGGTGGCTGTACTGGTGTCAAAGCTGGGACTCCGGCGTCGTGCCAGCGGCTGTAGCTCGTACTGCTCTGAGCAGGACCCGGGCACCCCTCCCACCGGCCCTGGTCGAGGGCGATCTGCCTTCTCCCCACCAGGCTCCCCAGTTCCGGTATCCCACGGCAGGTGTGCACAAGGCCAGAGGATCTGCCCACAGTTCTTCTCTGGTCCAAAGAAACAGCAGAGAGATTGGAAGAAGAAGCTGGCGAAGCCGCAGCTGACGCACTTCACCATCATGAGGATGATGCCCAGCTTGCGGTAGAGCAGCACTGTGGCAGGCAGCATGAGCACCCCGGCTGCAAACAGGGCTGCAGCCCCCACTGCCGTGGCGCAGCTGGTCTGGCGCAGTGAGAAGGCCACTCGACTCAGGCGGTCAGGGTGTGGGCACAGGTGGTAGGAGATGCAGTAGTTGACAGTGAAGTCCACGGAGAGCCCCACCGAGGCGGAGAGAAAGAGGGCCTCGGCAGTGTTGAGCTGCCACTCAAGTAGAACCAGGAGGCCCACAGTGAGCAGCACCGTGCCTGCCACAGCTGCCACTGAGAACAGACTAAGTGGAACATTCCAGGTGCCCAGCAGCAGTGTGGCAAAGGCCAGCGCCAGCGCCAGGCCCAGCACCACTGCAGGCTCGGTGCTCAGGCTGTGCTGCAGGCTGTACAGCTCCAGATGGCTGGTGAACCAACCCCCGCGCAGGCCAGGGGGTGCCCTGCCCAGCTCTGCTGCCAGCCAGTGGCTGACCTCAGTGTAGAAGTGGTGAGCCTGGTTGTAGTCTGGACTGTAGGGGCAGTTGGTCTGGAACTGCAGGACCAGGGCAGCCAAGCCACCCTGGGTATTGAAGCGGGGTCCCAGGTCCCGGGCGCTCTCGGGGCCTTGCTCCAGAGCCATCATCTTGAGGCAGTGCAGGAAAAGCTGCGGGGCCCAGGGGAAGCCTGAGTGGCCACAGCAGAGGCCCGGCCCTAGGCGGGCACAGCCGGGGCTCTCCATCCAGCGCTGGAGGGCCTCCACGAAGCACAGTGTGGGCCAGCCCTCCGGCTGGGCCCCGAAGAAGCTTTGATTCCGAGCTCCGCGGCAGAGGGCCAGCAGCCAGCGCTGGGCCTCAGGACCGCTGGCTGAGAAGGCAGGGTCGCTCACCAGCGAGCTGTTGCTGCGAGGGTCCAGGGGGTCGCCCGTGTCCACGGGCAGGATGCCCCACACCAAGACCACGGGCATGTGGCCGCCCTCGCCCTGAGGCAGCCGCTCAAACAGAAACTGCTGACGGTACTCGGCGTCGAAGCGCTCGAAGGGGTGGCTGGGCCGGAAGACCTGGCCGCGGGGCGGCGGTAGCGTGGGCAGCCGCAGGCGGGGGCTGACGCCGGCGATGTAGGCGCCCCCAGCCGCCAGCGCGGCGAACCAGCAGATCCAAATGTAGCGGAACTTGATGACCCCGCAGGGCAGGAGGCGCTGGAAGAGCAGGCGCGAGGTGCTGGCGGCCGCCCTCCGGAGGCCGCGGAGCCGTCGGTGGAGCGCCAGTGCCAGTCGCCGGGGCGCGCTGCCGGCCCAGGGGCCCCGCGCCTGGGACGCACAGCCGCGCGCCAGGTAGCGCTCGTGCAGCACCGCGGAGGACGGCAGCCAGGCCAGCGTGAGCGCCAGGTGCGCCAGCACGGCCGTTCCCAGGTAGAGCGCGAAGCAGCGCACGGCCGGGAGGCGGCTCAGGTAGCTGGCGTAGAAGGCCGCGCCCGTGGTGAGGCCCGAGACCAGCAGCAGGTAGCCGAAGTGGTGCATGGTGCGGCCCACGCGCTGCGCCAGCCCCCCGGAGGGCAGCTGGCTCTTGCTGAGGCGCCAGAGGTCGAAGAAGATGAGGGTGTGGTTAGCGCAGACGCTGCTCAGCAGGACGAGGGCTGCCAGATTGACGAAGGGGAAGTAGGCCATCCGGAAGGCCACTCGGTAGAGAAAATAGGCAACCAGCAGGGAGCCCAGCACCCCCAGCAGCACCATGAGCGTGAGGAAGAGCGAGCGCAGGTAGAGGGCGATGCTGAGGAAAATGGCGGCCAGGGCCAGCAAGGGGTACACCGTGTCCTGGGCCAGGTAGTGCCTCAGCAGTTCCTGCTTGAGGCCCAGGTCCATGCCGGTGACGGACGTGTAGTTGTCGGAGAGCCCCCAGGGCATGGCGAGGCGGTCCAGGTAGATGCCCATCATGGAGGCACCCTTCGGGGTGGGCAGGAAGAGCAGGCTGTACTTGAGGGAAGGCACCTGGTAGTCCGCAGTCTGGGGACTCAGAAAGTCCCTGTCCAGCAGGAAGTGCAGGAGCTGGTAGACAGCACTGGTCCGGGAGCACTTGGTGGGAACCTGGGTACAGCGTGGGGGCTTGTCCTTTCCGGGTCCCAGACAGGAGGGCACCAGGGCACCACGGTGATAGTAGAGGGCACAGGCCCGCAGCAGGGCCAGCGTGCGGCTTGCATCGGCTTGAGTAATGTCTAGGCAGGAGGAGCGATTGGAGAGCACAGCCACATAGTTGCCCAGGGACCAACTTGGGCAGCACTCGTTGGCTGCTGTACGCTGGCACAGAGCCTCAAAGCTGGGATGGGAGCGGATCTGCAGGGCACACACAGCAGGAGAGAGCTCAGGGGAACTGCTGGGGCCCAGGTTTCCAAGCACTGTCCCAGGCTCTCTCACCTCCTTTGAGGCAGCAGGGCAGAGGCAGAGGGGTATCTTGACCTGACTGGTCAGGCCCCTGTTCCAGCAGCTGTATCTTGACTCCTTCAAGGAGGAGCCTCAGGACCTTTTGAAAATCCCCGGGCTCTGAGGGTCTGTCTCCCAGCAGCTAGGTCTTGGCACTTCTGGAAGCAGCTGACTCTTCGCTTTCCTCTCACCCACAACCTGGAGCCTCTTAGCAGGGTCGCGATAATTTTCTAAGCAGGGAATGCTCTTTCCTAGCCCAGCCTGGCAACCTTGTTTCAACTCTATTTCCTTATGATCAGGTCCCCGGTGTCCCTGGCTCTCCCCACCCCCACCAAGCCCCAGCACCTCCTCAGCCGGCTCACCTGGTCATGTTCCATGCGACACATAGAATGAATGGCGTGCAGGTTCCACAGGCTGCCCGCTGAGGTGGACATGAACACCAGCTGTGCATAGCTCTTCTCTGCAACACACGGCCCAGAGCTCAGTGCTTTGGCCCCAGACCCTGGGCCCACCAAAGGGAAGATGCTTACTCCGGGCCATGAGAGGCTCAGATTCTCAGGAGCCTCAAACCTGTGCCTGGCTGCCTGATGCTGGGCCTGCATCCATTCCCTATGCCACACCCCCATCCAGCTTGACCCTTCCTGGCTGGAGCAACTGAGACCTGCCTCATCCTCCCAGCTGTAACCCCTACTTCCTTGGTTTGAATGTGACTGGCCAGTCTCCTTCCCCTTCTGTCTGCCCAGATTTGTTCTCCTGGGCCCTCCAGTTCTAGTAGGTGGGGAGAGGGAGAACCACCGTTAAAGCGAGGAACTGGCCAGGCTGCAGCTTACCAGGGGGGCCACAGAAGAAGCTCTCCTGCCCTCTGTCCTCCAAGGACTCCACCATCCTCCGAGGCCGGACCATCCCCTCTTGGACACTGCTCCAGGGTGTGGCGGGGTTCAGGGTGGTGTCGGGGTTTGAGCTAAGGTAGAGAAAAATCTATACCAGGCACTGTCCAGAAGGTGAGGGGCTCAGAAGAGGCCAGATACCATTGCCCAGGGGGTTCCAGCAAGGCCCTCTAACCTGACTTTTTTTTTTAACTTTTTTTTGACGGCACTACATGGCATGTGGAATCTTAGTTCCCTGACCAGGGATCAAACCTGTGTCCCCTGCAGTGGAAGTGCAGTCCCGACTGCTGGATAGCCAGGGAAGTCCCCTGACCTGTCTTTGGCTCCTCTCTGGAGACCTCGTTCTATCTCCGGTTGCTCCCAAAAGTGGAAAGATGGGAAGCCATTACCTGTTCAGCTCAAGGTCTGGGGAAAGGGAAAGCAGCTTCTTGGGGCCTGTGAGGGCCTGCAGTGCTCTCCAGACGACCAGCTTGCGCCCAAGGTCCGTGTCCCGAGGCTCAAAGCCCTGCAGGGAGGAGGGCAGAGAAGATCAGATCACAAAGAGGGGGAGTTCTTTTTCCTTCTCAGTTCTGCTTCTTTGGGTCCCTAAGCAGGGAGCGCTGGCCTGCCTGCCTGTATGGGTGGACCCGAGGATACCCTCTGTACCCTTTGTGAGCTCTCACTGGAGAGTCCACGCCCAGCAGGGCCACTCCAAAGTTCTGCCCCGGACTGAGCTGAGGTAGTCAGGCATGGGGGCCCCATCCCTCCGTGGCCCCTCACCAGTAAGGGCTTGGAGAAATCAGGTAGCTGGCTCCCCAGCAGTCCAGCCAGGGTGCAGAGGAGGATGAAAGCTAGGCACAGCAGCAGCACGGCCACTGGGCACTCCGCAATCAGCTGGGAATAGCTGGGAAAGAGGAAGAAATCACACATGAGTTGGTGTTGGGCATGGTAGCAGGGAATAGATGAGCTTAGAAGCCACCAAGAAGGGATGGTGGAGCTAAACTGGGCCTGGTCACCCCATGGGTCCAGAGAAGGCCCAGGCCTACCTCTTTGGCATCCGGAAGGCCCGTTCCTGCCTATGAGAGAGAAGAAAAGACACTTGCTTGCTGTAGTCCTCTTGTAAGGTGGGAGGTTGGAGTAGGGATAAAGGGTAGAGGAAGTTGGCATCGACCCTTGCAAGCCTCCCCACTCCCGAGTTCCAACCCTTCCTTCCTCTTCCCTCCAGGCTGCCTCCTCCATCAGAGACAAGAGACACTTGGGCTGCCTCCGAGTGAAGGAATCTAGACCTTGGGGAGTTGGCCCCACTATGAAGCCCTGCCCTACCTTTCAGGGCAGCTGGCCAGCTGCTGGAATCCTCCTTACCTGACGCTGACCACGTGGTGCTGCACAGATGCTGGCTTCCAGGTCCCATCACGCTGTGAGGGGGCTGGGGAAGGGCTGAAGCTGGAGCCATGGGAGCACAGGCCTGCCCGGTCCCCAAGCCCTGGGAGGGAGCTCCCCCCCCGGTACTCCTGTGGTACTCGGGGATAGGTAAAGTGAGCAGGGGCCAAGGGGCTGGACGGGCCCACAGGCTGGAGGGTGGAAGTTGCTGGTGGTGGTCCAGAAGAACTGGAAGGGTCCTCAAGGGGGCAGCTGTGGAGGGAGCAGCTCCTCTCTGGGCTGGCCTCCGGGGCCACAGCCTTGCTCTGAGACCTGGGGGAGGAGGAGGCAGGGAAAATGGGGGTGGGACAGTGGTGGTCCATACCGTGCCCCAGCAGTGTTCAGTGAGTTGAGACGGATGGGGCTTGGGTTTTACTGTTACTGGTTCCGGCAGGAGGCGATGAGGATAGGGCCTCTGGGTCTACACCTCCAGCCTATTTCTTGGGGTTCCTTGTCTCATTCCCTCGTCGGTCTCTGCACCCCCAAACACATATGATCTTAATTTGCACCTTTAAAAACCATACGGGGGAAGTACTTTCCTTTTATAGATTTGAGAACTGAGGTTCAGTGAGCCCTGAAGAGCCGGGCCTTGAGCCCAGTTCTGTCTGCTGCAATCGTCTCTTCATTCTCTTGTCAGACGCTGATTAAGCACCTGCTGCACTTCTGTTCCCACCTTAAAAGCCAGGGAAAGTCAGGAAAAGTTTGGCATAAGCAATTATTGCCTTTTTTTTTTACCAACCCTAGGACTTTGGGAAGAGGTTTACTCTGCAAGGGTGTGCACAGTTGGGAGAGGGAGTTAGGACCCCCAAGAGACTTGCCAGGAAGGAGTCAGCAATAGATTCATCTTTCCAAATTACTCATGGGGGCAGTATTCTGTGCATGGACCCAGCCCCACTCCTTGGGTACAGGGGTAGTTGTCCTACCCCAGTGGCAGGATTGCTAGACCTAGGACAGGAGATGGTCACAGAACCAAGTGCCTGAGGGCCATGGGTGATTCCAAGAGGGTTCTGATCCCAACAGTGAGTCTCCTTCCTTCCATCCTCCTGGCTCACCTGGCCTGCTAGAATTTGCATAGCTCCCATGGAACAGCCAGGTGTCTGCTGATCCAACCCTGGCTTCCATTCTTGCCTGCTGCACTGCTGAAGGGGCCATGGGCCAGGGTCCTGGCTGTGATGGCAAGTGGACATTGCCCACAGAGGCTGGGTTCTGCCCGGAAATCAAGCAGAGGAACTGAAAAAAAGTAAGCTCCTTCTCTTCCTGCCAGAAAGCTGGGTGGCAGGCAGTTGAGGGGCAGGGGATAACCTTCATGCTGAAGCTAAAATGGGGGAGCAGTGGAGGTGGGATCCTGGCCCCATCATCCTTTAGCTCTGGGGTCTTGGGAAAGATACACAGTTCTTAGAACATTGACATCCTTGTTTGCTGAGTGAAGGTACGAGAATAAGGTCCCCTTCTCAAGTTAGTCGGAGAAGGCAATGGCACCCCATTCCAGTACTCTTGCCTGGAAAATCCCATGGATGGAGGAGCCTGGTAGGCTGCAGTCCATGGGGTCGCTAAGAGTCAGATACAACTGAGTGACTTCACTTTCACTTTTCACTTTCATGCATTGGAGAAGGAAATGGCAACCCACTCCAGTGTTCTTGCCTGGAGAATCCCAGGGATGGGGGAGCCTGGTGGGCTGTTGTCTATGGAGTCGCACAGAGTCGGACACAACTGAAATGACTTAGCAGCTTAGCAGCAGCTCAAGTTAGTATGGGAATTAACTGAGGTAAGATCTGTGAGGTGCCTGGCATGGAGCCTGGCATGTGGANTTTAACTTTTTTTTGACGGCACTACATGGCATGTGGAATCTTAGTTCCCTGACCAGGGATCAAACCTGTGTCCCCTGCAGTGGAAGTGCAGTCCCGACTGCTGGATAGCCAGGGAAGTCCCCTGACCTGTCTTTGGCTCCTCTCTGGAGACCTCGTTCTATCTCCGGTTGCTCCCAAAAGTGGAAAGATGGGAAGCCATTACCTGTTCAGCTCAAGGTCTGGGGAAAGGGAAAGCAGCTTCTTGGGGCCTGTGAGGGCCTGCAGTGCTCTCCAGACGACCAGCTTGCGCCCAAGGTCCGTGTCCCGAGGCTCAAAGCCCTGCAGGGAGGAGGGCAGAGAAGATCAGATCACAAAGAGGGGGAGTTCTTTTTCCTTCTCAGTTCTGCTTCTTTGGGTCCCTAAGCAGGGAGCGCTGGCCTGCCTGCCTGTATGGGTGGACCCGAGGATACCCTCTGTACCCTTTGTGAGCTCTCACTGGAGAGTCCACGCCCAGCAGGGCCACTCCAAAGTTCTGCCCCGGACTGAGCTGAGGTAGTCAGGCATGGGGGCCCCATCCCTCCGTGGCCCCTCACCAGTAAGGGCTTGGAGAAATCAGGTAGCTGGCTCCCCAGCAGTCCAGCCAGGGTGCAGAGGAGGATGAAAGCTAGGCACAGCAGCAGCACGGCCACTGGGCACTCCGCAATCAGCTGGGAATAGCTGGGAAAGAGGAAGAAATCACACATGAGTTGGTGTTGGGCATGGTAGCAGGGAATAGATGAGCTTAGAAGCCACCAAGAAGGGATGGTGGAGCTAAACTGGGCCTGGTCACCCCATGGGTCCAGAGAAGGCCCAGGCCTACCTCTTTGGCATCCGGAAGGCCCGTTCCTGCCTATGAGAGAGAAGAAAAGACACTTGCTTGCTGTAGTCCTCTTGTAAGGTGGGAGGTTGGAGTAGGGATAAAGGGTAGAGGAAGTTGGCATCGACCCTTGCAAGCCTCCCCACTCCCGAGTTCCAACCCTTCCTTCCTCTTCCCTCCAGGCTGCCTCCTCCATCAGAGACAAGAGACACTTGGGCTGCCTCCGAGTGAAGGAATCTAGACCTTGGGGAGTTGGCCCCACTATGAAGCCCTGCCCTACCTTTCAGGGCAGCTGGCCAGCTGCTGGAATCCTCCTTACCTGACGCTGACCACGTGGTGCTGCACAGATGCTGGCTTCCAGGTCCCATCACGCTGTGAGGGGGCTGGGGAAGGGCTGAAGCTGGAGCCATGGGAGCACAGGCCTGCCCGGTCCCCAAGCCCTGGGAGGGAGCTCCCCCCCCGGTACTCCTGTGGTACTCGGGGATAGGTAAAGTGAGCAGGGGCCAAGGGGCTGGACGGGCCCACAGGCTGGAGGGTGGAAGTTGCTGGTGGTGGTCCAGAAGAACTGGAAGGGTCCTCAAGGGGGCAGCTGTGGAGGGAGCAGCTCCTCTCTGGGCTGGCCTCCGGGGCCACAGCCTTGCTCTGAGACCTGGGGGAGGAGGAGGCAGGGAAAATGGGGGTGGGACAGTGGTGGTCCATACCGTGCCCCAGCAGTGTTCAGTGAGTTGAGACGGATGGGGCTTGGGTTTTACTGTTACTGGTTCCGGCAGGAGGCGATGAGGATAGGGCCTCTGGGTCTACACCTCCAGCCTATTTCTTGGGGTTCCTTGTCTCATTCCCTCGTCGGTCTCTGCACCCCCAAACACATATGATCTTAATTTGCACCTTTAAAAACCATACGGGGGAAGTACTTTCCTTTTATAGATTTGAGAACTGAGGTTCAGTGAGCCCTGAAGAGCCGGGCCTTGAGCCCAGTTCTGTCTGCTGCAATCGTCTCTTCATTCTCTTGTCAGACGCTGATTAAGCACCTGCTGCACTTCTGTTCCCACCTTAAAAGCCAGGGAAAGTCAGGAAAAGTTTGGCATAAGCAATTATTGCCTTTTTTTTTTACCAACCCTAGGACTTTGGGAAGAGGTTTACTCTGCAAGGGTGTGCACAGTTGGGAGAGGGAGTTAGGACCCCCAAGAGACTTGCCAGGAAGGAGTCAGCAATAGATTCATCTTTCCAAATTACTCATGGGGGCAGTATTCTGTGCATGGACCCAGCCCCACTCCTTGGGTACAGGGGTAGTTGTCCTACCCCAGTGGCAGGATTGCTAGACCTAGGACAGGAGATGGTCACAGAACCAAGTGCCTGAGGGCCATGGGTGATTCCAAGAGGGTTCTGATCCCAACAGTGAGTCTCCTTCCTTCCATCCTCCTGGCTCACCTGGCCTGCTAGAATTTGCATAGCTCCCATGGAACAGCCAGGTGTCTGCTGATCCAACCCTGGCTTCCATTCTTGCCTGCTGCACTGCTGAAGGGGCCATGGGCCAGGGTCCTGGCTGTGATGGCAAGTGGACATTGCCCACAGAGGCTGGGTTCTGCCCGGAAATCAAGCAGAGGAACTGAAAAAAAGTAAGCTCCTTCTCTTCCTGCCAGAAAGCTGGGTGGCAGGCAGTTGAGGGGCAGGGGATAACCTTCATGCTGAAGCTAAAATGGGGGAGCAGTGGAGGTGGGATCCTGGCCCCATCATCCTTTAGCTCTGGGGTCTTGGGAAAGATACACAGTTCTTAGAACATTGACATCCTTGTTTGCTGAGTGAAGGTACGAGAATAAGGTCCCCTTCTCAAGTTAGTCGGAGAAGGCAATGGCACCCCATTCCAGTACTCTTGCCTGGAAAATCCCATGGATGGAGGAGCCTGGTAGGCTGCAGTCCATGGGGTCGCTAAGAGTCAGATACAACTGAGTGACTTCACTTTCACTTTTCACTTTCATGCATTGGAGAAGGAAATGGCAACCCACTCCAGTGTTCTTGCCTGGAGAATCCCAGGGATGGGGGAGCCTGGTGGGCTGTTGTCTATGGAGTCGCACAGAGTCGGACACAACTGAAATGACTTAGCAGCTTAGCAGCAGCTCAAGTTAGTATGGGAATTAACTGAGGTAAGATCTGTGAGGTGCCTGGCATGGAGCCTGGCATGTGGAAGACATTTGCTTTCCTGCCTCTTCACACTCAGTGCTGCAGGAAATGTGTAGATTCAGAACTATATTTATATTTACAATTTGAACTCTTTAGGCACTTCAGATAATATGTCTCCATTTGAGAACTTCTCACACCTTAAGAATCTCTCTACATATATAATTAAAATTACTTTTCTAAATACTTATTTGTTTCTGGTTGTGCTGGGTCTTAGCTGCAGCATGTGGGATCTAGTTCCCTGACCAGGGATAGAAGCCAGTCCCCCTACATCAGGGGCATGGAGCCTTAGTCACTGGACTGCCAGGGAAGTCCCAGTACTTTTATTTTTGTTATCAAAAGCTGCATTAGAATTTATCTCATGATTTAAACCACTTCTTCTTTTTTTTTTTTTTGTACTAATTCTACATTTAGAAAAATAGGAATTTGACTAAAGTTGTTTTCAAGCAAGACCTCAGATGACCCCATAAAGTTAATGATATAGCAACCAGTGTCCTGGCAGATAAATTCCTTGTACATCCATCCCCATGGGCCAAAAGCTGGAAAAATGACCTGGGTTTCATATGTATAAGTGGGGATGTCTATTTCTTTTATTCTGCAGGTCTTTTCTGAGCACTTGCCACATGCTGGGCACTGTGCTTGGTCTGGGTTGGACCCTGAAGGCATGAAGGTGACCCATTTTATTTTGTATACATTTTTAGTTGCACCCTGTGGGGTGTGGAACCTTAGTTCTCAGACCAGGGATTGAACCCATGCCCCCTGCCTTGAAAGGTGCCCCACTGGACCACCAGGGAAGCACAAGGTGACCCATTTTAGTCTTGGTCTCCCTCTTTAGAGTGGGGCCTGCTTTCCAGAGGCAGGAGAGTGGGGCAGCCAGGGTGCCTCTTTCAGCTGCCTGTGATCTTAAAGCATCACAGCTTTGGGCTTGTCTTAGGAGTCAAGTCCCCACTTGGAGTGTCAGTTTCTTTTTCATGAGGGAAGCCAGCATTCCAGGGGGTGGTGGCTGAGAACTGAACTTAGTCCTCCTTAACCAGCCTACCAAATCTCATCAGCACCCGCCCTTGTTTAGCAGGCTCCTGTTCAAGGGGGATTTCAGTCTCCCCCATTGGTTTGCTTCTACTGGGATCTCCCTAGCCCAGCCCCTTCCTGTCAATCCCTTTTATCCCTCTCCAGGAACCTAGGATCAGCTGTCTGCCTTGCTTCCCCTGGGGACTTTCATTCTCACCCTCAGTTCCATGGCTCTGACTGGGATGAGCAGTTTCCTGGGCTGCTTGCCCGGGCACATTGGCCTGTAGGCCAAGTGACTGGGGCAGGTAGGAAGGTTAATGAAAAGGGAAGACACAGGTCTGACTCATGGCCTTAGAAGTTAGGGCCTGGCTAATAATCCCCCAGACCCTCACTTGGGAGCACCATAACAGGCAAATATACAGGAGTATTAACCATGCCCCAAGCCCAAAGACATATAGCTATATGAACATCCATGTGACCAGGCAGAATGGTCTGGACAGATGAGGGAGCTCCAGTTCATGCCACTAGGAAAATAAAAAGTAATATAAAGATGCAAAGAATAAACTATTTCAAATTGCCCTGTTGTCTTTACATTAGTAAATGTGTGTGTGTGTGTGTGTGTGTGTGTGTGTGTGTGCATGCACGCGTGAGCACGTGCATGCGCTGTCTTATTCATTCTCCAGGGTGCTGCTTAGTTCAGCAGGAATGATTTTTGTTTCTTGAAATGAAATGTGTCCCCTTGCCTGATTTGTCCAGGGTCTCTGGGGAGGGGCAGAGAGGGGCCAGAGGTACTAGAAGTCAGCAAATAGTTCCTGTGTTCAAGTATGAGCCCTACGTGCAGGGGAAGTGAGTAGTCCAAGATAGGGCTGATCTTGGGCAAAATATCAGAGGCAGCAAAAGACTCTCCAGCCCCTTCTAGGGATGCTCCTGGCCCCCGCCCTGTCACTATCTCTGCCTTGGCCCATCCTTGGCTCTTTGGTCGGGCCATAGTGCCAGGCAGTCCCCTGGTCCAAGGAGCACATTAATCCTGTCTCTCATCTCATCGCAGAAAGTTCTGTGCCTTTCAGTCTGAAAGGTGGCTAAATCTATCCAGGCTGGTTTGACAGTAGAGGAAAGGAAACATTTTTCTCTGCTTGTGGGGTCTCCTCTTCACTCTGAGGTATAGAATATACATTTAACTGGGGCAGTCTGGAGATAATGTGTTCACCTCTGCTTTTGCCCCCAAAGAATGCTTCCTATTTCAGTCCAGGCAGGAGAGAGAGGCAGCGTCATGTCAGGTGAGGGATCCTGGGGGCGACAGAACAGGCAGGGCACAGAAATTGCGCCATATTGTTACCTGGCTGGGCTGTTCCCTCACACATATGGTGGAGGAAGGAGAGCAGAGGCACCAAGATCTGGGCTCTCAGCAGGAAGATGTTCCTTCTGTCCTGCCAGCCTGGTGCTCCTTCAGGGAAGGTACTGACCGCGACCTGACTCTCAGAGCCTGCCAACCCATCACATCCAAAGAGTGCAAGTGGCTGCCACACGTGGGGACTCCAGCCCACACGTGCGCAGCTGGCCATGCGGGGCGGCAGACTGGAGACTGATGGTGATGGACAAAGGCAGACCCTAGTTTGGCGGCCGAGTGTCTGGCCTCTCCCTAGGACATACACCTTGGCGAGTCCATCTACAACACACACGCATCCTCGAGCACATTGGCATGCTAGAACCCGGACTGAGGTTGCTGCAGGCTTGGGGCTTACAGAGAAGACGTGGGGGCAGGGCCTAGAGGGAGGG
>SJYV01026330.1:449416-460447 GCA_006410875.1 Neotragus pygmaeus
AGGGCCTAGAGGGAGGGGTTCTGGAGGCCGGAGGGGCGGGGGGAACTCGAGGTCTTAGAGGTAAGGTAGAAACAATGGGTGGGGCAGGTCCCGAGGGCAGCGAGGGCGAAGGGGGCTGATACTAGGGAGTATCAGGGAGAATGAAAATCGGCAGAGAGAGGGCGTGGCCAGGGGGGCCAGGAGTCCGGCGGCGCCAGAACGGGCTCTGGGAGGGTCTGGGGAATGAATGGGACGACATATGGCGGCTACTGGGAATATCTGGGTCGCGGGTTCTGGGAAGGACTGAAGCTGGGTCTGCGGAACAGTCCGCCCCTACCTGTCCGAGGAGCTGCCTTCTGGGGCCAAAAGCTCCCCCTCGGGCCGCTGCTCCCCTTCCGGACCCGGGCTGGGAACCGGATCGCTGCTGCTGCTGCCGCCACCACCGTCCATGCCCGTGGGCGGCGCCGCTGTCCGGGCGCCGGTGCTGAAGCGGCGGCGGCAGCGGCGGCGGCGGCGCCGGAGCTGGGTTCCTGCGCATGCGTCGACGCCAAGCGGGCCGGTCGCTGGGCGGGGCCGGGGAAGAGCTTGGCCAATGGGCGCGTCACTGGGGGGCGGGGACAGAGGCTTCCCGCCGCGGCGCTGTAGGAGCTGGGGGTTCTCTGTCTTTAAAAAGATCCCCCGAACTGCTGTTGTGGGCCACTCTACCCAGGACGTGTCTGACAGCTGCTGTTAGGAGTCTGGCCATCTGGCTGTAGCTCGCACACCNGTCACTGGGGGGCGGGGACAGAGGCTTCCCGCCGCGGCGCTGTAGGAGCTGGGGGTTCTCTGTCTTTAAAAAGATCCCCCGAACTGCTGTTGTGGGCCACTCTACCCAGGACGTGTCTGACAGCTGCTGTTAGGAGTCTGGCCATCTGGCTGTAGCTCGCACACCGGCGTTTCTGGGGTGGATCGGTCTTCCGTGAGGGACCAGGAAACGCGACCCCAGGCTCCGTATCGAGAGCCTCATAACTTGTAACGCTGATTCTTCAAGTCCAGGAGAGCAAGCAGCTCCATGCCGGCACTTTACTGCTCAGAATGCTGAGGGGTTGAAAATTTGGGCTACTTTTACTCCCATATTTCTCTGAGCTTCCCTCAGCGGACTCCCACCATTTCCTTCCCAGTGAGGCTAGGCGCCTGTTCAAGCTGGGTCTTTCTCCAAGTTGATCTGGACCTGGGTCTGTGTCCCTCAAATGTGGAGCTTGAATTCTGTTATTCAAGTGCGAGTATGACCCGGAAGAGAGAGAAGCGACTCAGAGAATCCCCAGCTCCTTTTCTTAGAACTACCCCACTTCAACCTGGAAATGTAATCATTAGTCACTCATTTCCGAGTTCTTGCTGCCTCTCCCATCAGGAAATGGCTGTGAGAGAGGGGCAGTGTGTTGGGAGGTGGAGAGGCATGGTTGGAGAGCTGTAGTAGCACTAGAATAGGTAGGGTCCCTGTGAGAAGCCTAGGAGTTGGGAGGTGGAGAGGCCCCCAAATATGGAATTTGAATGGGTAGAAGGGGTTTTACAGCAAGCAGGCTGTCTGTATGTTTGGGAGATGGCTTGGCTGAAGAATAGGGCTGGGAAGAGTCAGAACCCAGTAGTGTCTGGACTATGGGTATCCCTAAACTGTGTGCAAACGCCACTCTATGCAAGGTATAGACCAGTAGGGGAGGGGGGTGGGAGAGTCTAGAGATGTAGAAGTGGTGGCCCTGCCCTGAGTAGCTTAATTTGGTTGGAGAGATAAAAGCTGTCCCATTAGTTGATGCCAACTGGGTAGGGTGTGGTTGGGCCCATGCAATGGTCGATATAAGCTGCAGAGAAAGGAGCAACGTGCAAAGACAGAGAGGACCTCACTCATCCTAAAGGGCTTTAGGGAAGGCTTCATGTCGATGGTAGAGCTTTGGTTGGCTTGGAAGGAAGGCATCCCTGACCGGGGCTGAGGTGGAGGTGGTAGTGATGGAGAAACTGTGCAAAGGTAAGGAGTCTGGAAAGTTCTATATATTTTCAGGGGATAGTTAGTTCAGGATCCACTGAAGGCTTCTGTGGATCCTTCTAGAAGGAGGCATGCACAGCCCACCGTGTCTGAGTGTATGTGATGTGGTAGAGGTGATGAGACCATCCTTGAGACCCTTTAATGGGGGATGGGGCAGAAGTACAAACAAAAGAGGGGTGGCCTTATTCACTCGTGTGCTGTGGACACCACTGAACCAAACTACTGAGTATGCCTGACTGGGACCAATTTTCATAAATAGGAAATTCAGAGACCACTGGGACCCCTGAGTGTCAGGTTGGATGTGAAGGAAGATTGGCTCTTTTAAGAGTAGAATATGGCCTCTAGGAGGCTGTTTGTTAGGAACAGAAGATTCTGGTTCAGGCCCCATGCTAGATCACGCTCCCCATTCTTGGGTCCTGTTTCTTCTGCTTCCTCAGTGAAGTGGGCCAGTGGGGTGCCCAGGGGGCCCAGGTGGGTGGCTCCCTCCAGGACAGTGCCCTGATCCAGGGTGGGGACATGGAGGGTGGGGGTGCCCAGGGCCAGGGGAGTGCCCAGGGCCAGGGGGATGCCCGCCTCCGTGGCTGTACCCAGGGCCAGGGGGGTGCCCGCCTCTGTGGCAGTGCCCAGGGCCAGGGGGATGCCCACCTCCATGGCTCTGCCCAGGGCCAGGGGGGTGCCCATGGCCATGGCTGTGCCCCTGTGGAAGATCAGATGAACAATATTNACTTTGCCAACAAAGGTCCATCTAGTCAAGGCTGTGGTTTTTCCAGTGGTCATGTATGGATGTGAGAGTCGGACTGTGAAGAAAGTTGAGCGTCGAAGAATTGATGCTTTTGAAGTGTGTTGTTGAAGAAGACTCTTGAGAGTCCCTTGGACTGTAAGGAGGTCCAAACAGTCCATTTTAAAGGAGATCAGTCCTGGACATTTATTGGAAGGAATGATGCTGAAGCTGAAACTCCAGTACTTTGGCCACCTCATGAGAAGAGTTGACTCATTGGAAAAGACCCTGATGCTGGAAGGGATTGGGGGCAGAAGGAGAAGGGGACAACAGAGGATGAGATGGCTGGATGGCATCACCAACTCGATGGACATGAGTGTGGGTGAACTCCAGGAGTTGGTAATGGACAGGGAAGCCTGGCGTGCTGCGATTCATCTGGTCGCAAATATTCGACACTACTGAGTGACTGATCTGAATGTAAATACAGGGTATTAAAAATATAGTTTTCATTGTACCATCTAGAAAACCNGAACTCCAGGAGTTGGTAATGGACAGGGAAGCCTGGCGTGCTGCGATTCATCTGGTCGCAAATATTCGACACTACTGAGTGACTGATCTGAATGTAAATACAGGGTATTAAAAATATAGTTTTCATTGTACCATCTAGAAAACCATCAACTCACCAAACACAAGGCTTAGATATTTGTGTAATTATGCATTTATTTTTCCATCAGTTATGCTAATTCAACTTGTTATCACTGGAAACAATTTTAAGTCTCAGTTGGTATTTCAGTTTAAGCACTCTGTGTCTTATCAAAGCCTGAAAGACTAAGACATCATCAAGATTCCAGAACTTGGTTTAGAACTTTTGAAATTAACATTTTTCTTAAAATCTTTTTATACCCAGTATTTAAAACAGTCTCATTCATATGCTGGCAAACTATCCCAAATGAGACAGTTCAAAACAGTGCTTCTTTAAAAACAGTCAGATTACAGTTGTCATGATTAAAGGGAATAAATCCAAAGAGATTTAGCCATCATAATACCAATAACTAAGAGTCAAAGTCACGGTACAGCCCCAAAAGATGAAAATTAAATTCTGGAACTCATTTGACTAGAGAAACATGGCAGAATTCTAAAGGCACGAGCTAAGTCAGGAGGATTCTGAATACTACATAATAATACAACATCAGTTTCAAATGACCAAAATATCTAAATGATCCCATCAAAGCAAAACATATTTACTATGCCATTGATACTTGCTTACAGAAAGTCCTGAGAAACATTTAAAAACTTGACTCTGCAATGATAAAACTATCATATTTTCACTGTCAGAAATTGAGATATTTATTTATATTCATAAAATTCTCCAAGCTAGGCTTCAAAAATACATGAACTAAGAACTTCCAGATATTCAAGCTGGATGCAGAAAAGGCAGAGGAACCAGAGATCAAATTGCCAACATCATGAAGAAAGCAAGAGTTCTAGAAAAACATCTGCTTCAGTAACTACACTAAAGCCTTTGATTATGTGGATCACAATAAACTGCAGAAAATTCTTAAGGGGATGGGAATACCAGACCACCTTACCTGCCTCCTGAGAAGCCTGTATGTGGATCAAGAAGCAATAAGACATGCAACAACAGAATGGTTCCAAATTGTGAAAGGAGTACACCAAGGCTGTGTATTGTCACCCTGGTTATTTAACTTATATGCAGAGTACATCATGGGAAATGCCAGGCTGGCTGAAGCACAAGCTGGAATCAAGACTGCTGGAAGAAATATCGATAACCTCAGATATGCAGATGATACCACCTTTATGACAGAAAATGAAGAAAAACTAAAGAGCCTCTAGATGAAATTGAAAGAGAATGAAAACGCTGTCTTAAAACTCAACATTCAAGGCATCTGGTCCTATCACTTCATGGTGAATAGATGGGGAAACAATGGAAAGAGTGACAGACTTTATTTCTGGGGGCCTCTAAAATCACTGCAGATGGTGACTGCAGTCATGAAATGAAAAGACATTTGCTCCTTGGAAGAAAAGCTATGACCAACTTAGATAGCATATTCAAAAATAGAGACATTACTTTACCAACAAAAGTCCATATAGTTAAGCTATGGTTTTTTCAGTAGTCATGTATGGATATGANGGGGGGGGGTGCCCAGGGCCAGGGGAGTGCCCAGGGCCAGGGGGATGCCCGCCTCCGTGGCTGTACCCAGGGCCAGGGGGGTGCCCGCCTCTGTGGCAGTGCCCAGGGCCAGGGGGATGCCCACCTCCATGGCTCTGCCCAGGGCCAGGGGGGTGCCCATGGCCATGGCTGTGCCCCTGTGGAAGATCAGATGAACAATATTAGAGTCAGAGGTCAGTGCCAGTCTTACCTGAGATCAGCTCCTCCTCTCCCTTCCCCTGTCTCTCTGCTGCTCCTCCTCTAGAGGACTCAGGATTCCTGGGTACCAGTAGGGGCTCATGGTAGAGGTCTGGGAGACAGAGACAGCAAGTGACTGCTCCTAGTTTTAGGCCTTTTGCCTTGATGAAACTAGAGCACAGAGCAGACACAATGGGAGGAAACTAGATTGACTGAGTTCTATTCCTTGAGCTGAGATATGACTCCCACCCTCTGGAACTCTGTTTATTTTATCTGTGACTAAGAAGCTGAAGTATCTTATCTTCTCCCTTCCTTCACCCAAGAGCCCATGAAGAGTGATTAGAGGTTTTGCCATGTTGACTACTTAGAAATGAAGGTAGAGCTGGGGGAGGCTACAGAGGAACTCAGGGAGGACCAGGGGCACGGAAGAGACAGGAGGCACAGAGAGGAGAGATGCAGGGGCCAAGGAGAAGGAGGAGTCGGCTGAAGTGTGGGAGGAGACAAAGGTAAGGACATGCTTGTTCTCTATGTAGGTAGTACACGTGTGCAGGTAAAGATCTGTACTACCTCTACATAAAAATAATTATGTCTATATACATGAACCTATAAAGACCTTCTGTGTACACAGGTACATGCCTATGAGTGCATGTGCCTGGCTATGTGTATACATGTCAACGGAAGTACATGTGAGCCCATGCCTGTCCCTGAGCAGGTGCCAGACTCATGAAATCAAGAACAGAGAGTAAAATCAAGGTTTTATTGCTTGAGGCAGAAAAGTCCTGGAATGGGTGGTTTACCTTTCTGTCTTGGGTGGAACCACTCCTGAGGCCCCAAGGCCAGAGGAGTTTCTTTGCCTCTTAGCACAGGCTCAGGGAACAGAGGAGACACAATTTTGCTTCTGGTGCTGGGCACTGGGGGCCTGGGACCCCCAAGGGAGCAGGCAGTGGAGGGTTATGGCCCTACTCTCTGTGTATGCATAAGTCGCTTCAGGTATATCTGACTCTGCGACCTGACTCTTCTTTTGCCAAGAATACTGGAGTGGGTTGCCATGCCCTCCTCCAGGGGATCTTCCTGACCCGGGGATCAAACCATGTCTCTTGGGCAGGCAGATTCTTTACCACTAGTGCCACCTGGGAAGTCCCTAGGGGTTGGATAACTCCCCAGTCTGCTTCTGCTTCCTAGCGCCTGATAATGGCTTATAACCTGTGGGAAAGAGGCAGGCTCCAGGGTTAGGAGTCTTTTCTGTGACAATATTAAGGCAGCCAATGCCCCATCCAGGCTCAGTGACGCCTGGAAATTTCCACCTCCCACCCTGCTTGCCTCTTCTATGTCTCTTTTGTGGTGGGGGCATTCCAGGCCTAGGAGTTGGGTCTGCTAGTGGTGGAGGGCTGGGGGAGGGGAAGCAGGGAGGAGGGCAAATAGAGGCAGGTCACGGGTCCCTGCAGTGTGTTTGGGATTTGGGAGCAAGCCAGCCATCTGAGAGGGCTGTGGGTAGCCAGGAAAGCAGAGAAGCATGGAACAGGAGGGGAAGCAGCAGGAGAGAGGATGAGCTGCTGAGGCAGGGAGGGGATGTGAGAAAAGAAGAGGGACAGATTGGAAAACTGGGGAGGAGTAGAGAAGGCTGCCGCCAGGGGTTGGACTTGTACTGTGATGCTCCTTCCCTCCCCACCCCCCACCCGTAGGGCTGAGGCCTCCCTACTCTACATTTGGGGGATGTCTGTGGCTGCCACCAGACTGTCTAGGAAGGGGAATGACAGCAGGGAGGGAAAAGGGAGATGGCTGGGGAACTTTCCTACCTGTGGGCCTGTGGGAGAGGAAGGAGAAAAAAAAACAAAGAGGTTTGGTTATTTGGTTCTGCAGTGAGAATCCTATCCTCTTCCTGGTGCTGATTTTGTGCCCACCTTCCACTGTCCTCCCCCAGCAAGGCTCCTCAGACTTGACCAGTTGCCTGACCATCATTCCTTCATTCATTCATTCACACAACACATACATGTATATGTGTATGTGTGTGTGAATGCAAAGCTCAGTGGTGTGTCCCTGTTTGCTCAAGAGCTGGCTGAGTTCTCCTGGGTGGGGTGGGGCTGGTTAGGAAGTGTGGGTTCTAGTCCTCACTCTGTCAGCTGTCTACCTCCTTGACCTTTTTTTTTTTTTTTAATATATATTTAACTGCACTAGGTCATAGTTGCAACGTGTGGACTCTGAGTTGTGGCATGTGGGATCTAATTCTCTGAACAGGGATCAAATCTTGACTTCCTGCACTGGGAGCACAGAGTCTTAGCCACCTGGCCCACCAGGGAAGTCCCTCAACCTTTAAAAAAAATTTTTTTTTATTTTATTATTGGAGTATAATTATTTTACAATGTTGTGTTAATTTCTGTAACACAGAAACTGTACACAGTGTACCCTCCCAGCCTATGTCAAACTCCATGACACTAAAGGAGGCACCCTGGTTCTTTTATTTCCACCTTCAGGTGGGCCCCACATAGCCTCCTCCTCTGCCCCCTCCCTCCAGATTCCACTTTTCTCAGGCCGATTTCTGCTCAGATCCTCAGCTGTTTCTTTGCTCCTGCTTATAACCTTCTGGTTCCAGCTCTCAGACTTTGCTCTTATCTCTTGCCACTTGGAAATCTTTCTTGCTTCACTCTGTGTTACGTTCCTGCAGGAAGTTCACTTGGGTTGGACCGTCCTGTCTGCCTTGCCTGGCCAGCTTCAGGTCCAGTGGGCTCATTCTTGCCATAACCTATCTGACTGGTCCTGAGTATTTTGTAGTGCTCTGTTGGCGGGAATCATCTTCTTGATGAGATTTATGTTGAGGGCCATCATGGTCTTTTTTTCCTTTTGAGGGGAGCCATTGGCATAGCTGCCAAGAGCTGAGTTCTGAGCCCCAGATCCTGCCACACCTCCAAGGCCTCACCCTGAGAAAGACTGATAACGTCCCTGGAGCTCACGTGTACAATGGAGGGAGCCCCTGTCTGTTTCATTCCTGAAGTCAAAGACCTAGTGACATGAAGGATGTGTGGGCATGTTTCTTAAACTGTAGAGTGTATTAAGAAATGGGGCTTGTTTTCATTTTGGAACCCTACCACCACACACACACACACATGGCTTGCAGTAGATGTGACTGACTGCCCCTGACTTCATGACCCTCCCTCCCTTCTTATTCCTTCTTCCATGCTACGGCCGCCCACCACAGTGCTTATGTGGCTTCATCTTTTTGGAGCAGGCACAGGGAATGACAAAAAGAACACTTATAAGTCAATGGGAAAAGTTTAGTTTACTGTAATCTAAACCGCAATCTCTCCTTCTTCCTCCCAGGGATGTACACACATAGCCCCTTAAGAGATGAAAGGGATAAACTGCTCCCTCTAGCTAGGCTTGGGACTCAGTATGGAGCTGGGTGCTGAGTAGGTGCCAGGCATGGGTACTGAGTGAATGCAGTGGGTTTATCCATCTGGTATGTAGACAGAGACACGAGAACATTATGTATCCCTGAACCATATACCCTTACATGTGACACCTCGAGATCCATCCCTAGACTCACAATCATGTATGAACTCATTTCTACTTGGGCCAGTCTCAATCATGTTAGTTATTTGTGTAGTGTGCCCCACAGTACTCATAGTCCCTAGAGACTTTTGTCCCTGTGTGATGTCTGGCGTAAAGGAGGGGTGGGGGGCGGGGGGAAGCTTGGAGATCAGTGCACCCAGAGCTGGGAGGACTGGGTTAGTGGGTGAGTGCTTCTGGGGGATGCAGGGGACCCTAAGACTTGTGCCTCCAAGCCACAAATGAATGGAAACCTTCCCTGATCCAAGCTGCTTGTTCCCACCTCTTCCCATAAGGAATGGAAGCTTGACTGGTGATCTGAGTCAATTTGTCATATGCCAACAAGTGTGCTATCATAAGATGGAGCTTCCAGGCTTCTGAGGTGCTCTGGTGCCAAGGCTGGCATTGTCTTGCATGGGGCTGGTGCATAAGTCATAATGGGCAATTCCAGAATGGACCCAGTGCAAATGCAGTATATTCATTTTTGTTTCTGACCCACAACTCAGAATATGTAACATACAGACCAAATGCCTAGCATCAGGGTACTCTGGCTGTTGAACACAGAAACACAAATGTTCACATACCATGCACACACATCTGTACTACAACAGCCCAAGCCTCTTGCAAGACAGGACCCTGGCACCTTTTGAGTCATCTGTTTTTTTTGGCTTTTACTTGGGCCACAAATGTTGAGCTGAGGTCAGCCTCTGAGCTATACTATGATCCTTCTTGCCCCCTCCTCCTTCCCCTTAATGAGTGATGAGTCTGGAAGAGATTCGTGGGACTAGTTCTGGGGGAGGGAGTGGTAAAGGAAATGTTAGGGCCAGCCAGGATCTGACCTGGAAGAAAGAGAAAAGACTGGCTTTGGAAAAAAACCCACCCCATTAAGAAATGGGCAGAGAACTTGACATTTTTTTCCAGAGAAGACAAACAGATGGCCAGCAGGTACATGAAAAGGTGTTCAACATCAGTAATCGTCAGGGAAATGGAAGCCAAAACCACAATGAGATATCACTTCACATTCGTTAGAATGGCTATTATCCAAAAAACAAGAAAGATGTTGGCAAGGATGTGGAGAAAAGGGGATGTAAATTGGTACAGCCACTGCTGAAAACACTATGAGGTTCCTCAAAAAATTAAAAATAGAACTGCCATATGATCCAGTAATTCCACTGTTGGGTATTCATCCAAAGAAAACAAAAACCCTAACTTGAAAAAATATACGCACCCTCCTATATTGATTGCAGCATTATTTACAACAGCCAAGACATGGAAACAATCTAAGTGTCTATCAACAGAGGAATGGATAAATAAAATGTATATCATACACAATGAATATTATTTAGCCATAAGAAAGAATGAAATCTTGCCATTTGTGACAGCATAGATGGATCTTGAGGGCATTATGCTGAATGAAGTAAATCGGAGAAAGACAAGTACTACATAATCTCACTAATATGTGGGATCTAAAACAATCCACAAACTAACAAAACTTTGAGCTCATAGAATAAGAGAACAGATTGGGGGTTGCCAGAGGTGGTGAGTAGAGCTTGGGTGAAATGGGTGAAGGAGGTCAAATGGTACAAGCTGTTGTACACCTGATACAGATATTGATATCGATAATTAATATTATTGATAATTATACCTCAATTAAAAAAAAAAGACAGGCCTTAGACTGTCCCTCCCCAGTTCAGACTAAAGCGCTTGGGGGATAGGAGTTGGTGGCTCTGGAACGGAACTAATACCATCCCTTCGACCTCAGCTAAACCCCTGTGCCTGGCACATTAGAGGCTGTAAATTCAATTCTAACTCAAGTAGAGAGCAGACCCAGGAGTCGGGGCAGGGCCGGGCAGGGGGCAGGCACCTAGACACACAGCACACAGACCTACATTGCATTTATGAGAGATACAGACCCAACACACACACACACGACACCCACACAGTGACACAAATACCAGTTCAGTACACAGACACACATACCCAGGGAGACCATGATCACAAAGACCTACAACACAAGCTCACAGAGCCCTTCCTGTCCCCTCCCACAGCCCACAGAGCTGGACCCTTACCTGGGAGTGCAGAACAGCGGGCAATAGGCAATCTAAGGTGCTGTCTGTCCTCAGGAGTGTTTGTAAAGGATGGGGAGGGGGTGGCATGGTCAGGTCCACAGGGAGGATCCGGGACAGGGCAAACAGTGGTTGGAAGCAGGGGTGTGTGTGTGTGCGTGCGTGCATGCATGCGTGTGTGTGTGTGTGTGTGTGTGTCTGGCTGTGTGTGTGTTTCTGGCTGTGTGTCTGGCTGTGTGTGTGTGGGCGTGTGTGTGTGGGCGTGTGTGTCTGGGTGTGTGTGTCTGGGTATGTGTGTGTGTGTATGTCTGTCTGGGTGTGTGTGTGTCTGGCTGTGTGT
>SJYV01026330.1:472623-540184 GCA_006410875.1 Neotragus pygmaeus
AAGGACTCTCAAGAGTCTTCTCCAACAGCACAGTTCAAAAGCATCAATTCTTCGGTGCTCAGCCTTCTTCACAGTCCAACTCTTGCATCCATACATGACCACAGGAAAAACCATAGCCTTGACTAGACAGACCTTAGTCGGCAAAGTAATGTTTCTGCTTTTGAATATACTATCTAGGTTGGTCATAACTTTTCTTCCAAGGAGTAAGCGTCTTTTAATTTCATGGCTGCAGTCACCATCTGCAGTGATCTAGTCAGTAGGAATTGTAACAGCAGTTTCTTGATCCGAGAAGGTGCTGGAGGTGGGTAGTTATGGCCATGGGCCCAGTTGGCAGGCTGCCAGAGAGGGTGGTGAACCAGCCACAGAAGAGACATGACCTAGACCTGTGGTTGAAGTATTGGGACAGTGGGCCTATTCCTGGGCAAAGAGAGGGAGGGCACAGCATGAGGTGTCAACAGAAACAGTGTTGTTGTAGCAGCCGGGCAGAACAATGGGCAGGAGGCAGACGTCTAGCTGCTGGTTTCTTCTGAGCCACAAACAGGCCGAGCAGCCCAGGTAGTGGGTGCTACCTCTCTGGTCTCATTACCAATAAAATGGGACTTCTACAACCTGTGTGGCTTCTCTCGTTTGATGGAGCTGGGAGGCGCGGGGTTGACTCAGACTTGCTGGAGAGGAGCTGGCAGCAGAAGCCGGGGAAGAGCCATCCCCGACCTCCAACCAGGCTTTTTGAAGCCCTGCTGCCCCCTAGTGGTCACACAGACTAAAAGCGGCGTGGTCCCAATCCCCTACACCGGGGACCATTAGGCTGGTCACGCCCTACCTTCTCCAAACAGGGAAAGGAAATGCACAGTTAGCGATGTTAGCGGCCACCTCCTCCCTCAGGGCTGCGAGTATTCCGGGTGGAGGGAACAGCAGCCCCACTCGAAGCACAGGTACCCAGAGCCATGCGCAGGACGGCGTGGGTTACTCACTCATGTATTCATTCTGCAAGCCCCCAGGAAGGCACTGCAGTTTTCAAGGACACTGTGGCAGGCCCTGGGGATTTAGAGGCCCTCAATACACCATTCCTGCCCTTAGAGAGCCTCTCTCCAGTAGGGGGCAGACAGGCACACCACAGACTCTGGAGAAAATAGGAGAATATGGGGGCTGCTCTGAGGCTGACATTGTGTGAGTAACACTTGGGAAGCACATGGCCCGCAGCCGTGGGGCTGTCTGACTATTGGTCCGTCCTGGGCACATGGGCCTTCAGCCTGCTAGATGCAGAGGCCTTTGCCAGGAGGTTAGGGGAGTCTTTTCCTGCAGGCCCTTCTAGAGATCTTGGTCGCCCACCCTGCAGGATGGCTGGATTTCTACCCAGCCTGCTGCTCCTCACTGCTGTCTGGCCGCCACCCTGGCTGGGAACAGGCACAATGGGGAAAGCAGACCTCATCTCCTCCACCTCCATTCCTCCTCCCCAGACCTGGGTTCCAAAGATCATGGGGAACATTAGGTCTCAGCTGCATCCTTGACTCCCAGGCCGGTGCTGTAAGGGCCTTCCAGCTCCAAACACAGGGCATGGGGCAGGTGACAGGAGGCTTGACTGCCACCCCACCAGGGCCCTGCTCAGGCTGTCAGAGATTCAGTAGGCAGCACGTGGAGAGGGTAGGAGAAGAAGTGTGTGTGTGTGTGTGTGTGTGTGTGTGTGTTTAGCCTGGTGCGTCACTGTAGCTGGGAATGTAGACGAGTCTGACTCAGTGGGAACATCCGGCATGAAAGGAAGAGAGAGCGCAGTGGCATTTCCAAGCAGGATGGGAACTCTAGGGTGGCGGATTGGCTGCTGGGTCAGCGGCGCTGCTCCAAGGCCTGGCCTGGAAAGAGCCTCAGTGTGGTGCACAGGGGAGGGCAGATAGGAAGAGGTGGTTCATGGGGAGCAGGGGTTGGATCTCTGGCTGCCTGGGCTGGTCTGGGTAGGAAGGAGAGGGCAGCAGGATTTTCTGCTTTGGAGACAGGAGGGGACAAGGTGTCCACAGGATTAGGGAAATAGGTCCCGGTCAGTCAGGGCTGAGGGGGAGTGCAGGAACCTCTGACCTATCCTTCAGGGCCTGGAGGTCGGGGACCTGTTAATACAGAACCAGATCCCGGGTGCTCCTGATACAGAGACCACCTCTCCACCTGGCACCCCCAAACTCCTAGTCTCAGAGGCACTAGGGGTGGCATTTGCCAGGCAAGCTGCTGTCCAGGGCAGAGACAGCAGCCTCGGGTGTACCGGCAAGATCTGGGGGGAGACTTTCCCAGAAAATGCTGCTTCCAGTCTCAGGGTCAGAGAGGCTGAGAGGGCCAGGCCTGGAGAGCAAGGCCAGGAAGGGCTCCCAGGTAGGCGCCAAGGGGGATGGCAGGCCTGAGCTGTGGCGGCAGGGGCCCTGAGGGAGATGCCCCACACTAAGGGGTGACGGGGACAGTTGAGCATCCCAGGAGCAACTGTATTTGAAAGTACATGGAAGACAATGCTGAACCCAAAGGAATGAATGACTAATGGTGTTATTTTAGGTATGCGGTAGTACTTGATGGCCTAGGGGAGGTGAACTCTTTGATCCCTTTGCATTGCTTACACCAGAACTGATGAGGAGAGTGAAGGGCCGGGGACACTCCTGAGCGGAGGCCTTCGGACCAGGGAGGGCAGCGGGCTGGACTATAGGCCTCTCTCTACTAATGGGAGGGACAGAGACCTGCTCGGCTGCCCATCTGTCTGCAGGCAGGCCCAGGCTGGGGTCCTACTCGAGCGTGAGGCCCCCTGTGTGGGCTCGCCCTGCCAGGCAGAAGTCCCTGCCCGTCTGTCTGGGGACACTGGGGCAGGGCATGGAGAGGTGCTGGGCAGGGCCAGCTGCCTGCCGGTGCCCTGGTCCTCGCCCTCTGAGAGTGGATGGTGGGGGCGGTGGCCGCGGCGTTCCTGGCTGGGAGCCCAGAGAAGTCTTTTGTAATCACAACATGATCTCGTGTGCTGAGCAGTGAAGCCGGCAGGGAGAGGCCGCGGAGGGAGGCCCGGCTCCCGTGGCTCCGGCTTCCCTCCCGCTCCAGCTCCCCCCAGGACTGCTCTGGAATTCTCTCCGTGCCCGCTGTGGCCATGCACTCAGCTGTGAGTGGCACCTTGCCTTTGGCGGGGGGCTTCTTGGGGCTGGGACGCCAGGCGGCCACACTCTGAGGGCAGCTGGGGACAGCTGGGCCCGGGGAGGAAGAGGGCTGTGCCCAGGCGGGAGGGGAGGGTGCTGGGCAGGGGTGTCGGCCACGCAGGAGTCCCTGCAGCCAGACAGGGAGGGACCCAGGGATCACAGTGTGCCCGGGGGCTCCGCGGCAGAGCCCCCCACGGAGCTGACTCTTGCCGGCAGCTCTTGCTCTCGGCCTGGAAAGGCTGGGCCTGTGGAAGCGGCTCTTTCCCACAGGCTGGGCGCAGGCCTGAGAAGTGGGGCCCATGGCCTGGGAGCCCAGGACAGAGCAGGGGCCTCTCTTTTCACTGTGGTTCTCGGCCTGGGAGCCCAACAGCTCCCCCCTCGACCTCCTGAATCCCCTGGCAACTTCCCAGTCACGGCAGGTTCCGCTGCCAGAGCCATTTATAACTCCCATTCCGGGCTCTGCTCCGCAGCTGAGCTCCCTGGAGAGCCGGGGGGGAGGGGCAGCCACTGCTGGGAGCTGCGGGCCTGGGCAGGAGGCTCTGACCTGAGCCCCCCCCGCAGAGGACGCAGGGAGATGGCAGATGGGCCTAGCAGGGTGGGGCTTACGGCCTTCCACGGGCTGACTCCCCATGCGGCCCTAGATCTGGATCTGGGGCTGCTCCTTGGGTGGTAAGAATAGGGTAGAACGGGCGGATGTGAAAGTTGAGGAACTGGTAAAGGATGGGTCCAGCAGTCAGGAGCTTGGGCCCCCTGCCCTCCGCAGGGGCCTCACGGGGCCGAGTCCCCGATGAGCAGGCAGGAGGAGAAGGATGCAGAGCTGGACCGGAGGATAGTCGCCCTTCGCAAGAAGAACCAGGCCCTGCTGCGCAGGTACCAGGTGAGCGGGCTGAGCCAGGCGCGAGGACCGACTGGGCTGGCACTCCTAGACTGACCTGCAGACTCTGGCATGGTGGTCTCTCCCTGCAGGCGTGGGTCTGGGACCGGGGTGAGGGTGGGTGTGTTCCACCTCGGAGGCTCTGCGAGGGTCTGGGGACTCCGTGATGTGGTGCGTCTGCCCCCTGGTGTCCCACTGGTGTCCCTCTATGTAGGCCTGTCGGCCTCTGTGTATCTGTGCCTCTGGGGGGCCATGGCCTGTGCTGACCTCGGGGTCCTCCCACAGGAGATCCAGGAAGACCGACGGCAGGCAGAGCAGGGGGGCATGGCTGTGACCACGCCGGAGCTCCTTCGTCCTGATGGCCTCACCGTCACCGTCAGCCAGGTTCCTGGAGGAAGACCCACCCGGGAGACAGGGTGGGGTGGCAGGGAGGTGGCGGTCCAGCTTGTGCCGGGGGAGCACAGCCACCCCTGCTCCTCTGCCTCTCCCACTTCTCTCCAGCGGCGCATCTACCAACCTCACGCAGCCCAGGCCACTGCTGACCCCCACCCCAAAGAGCCACAGTTGGAAGGTGACCATGCCCTTTTCCAGCCCCAGAGCTCTGCACCTGTGCCCCCACACACAGGCTGCCCCTAAACCCCAAGTCCCAGGGCACAGAGACGTTGGGGCTGAATGCCAGGAACAGCGTCTGAGAACAGAGCCTCGTTGTCTGAGTGCTTTGGATTTCCCAGCTCAGAGATGGGCCACTGTGGCGTCTTGGGCCCCTGGGTGGCCCCAGGCCTGGATAACCTAATGCCATTGGTATGTGAATGCCTCACAGAGGCAGCTCTTCAGTGGGCATTCCAGGGAGGGCCAGGGCTGGAACCCAGCCTGGGGAAGCACCCAAAGGACCCAACCCCCAACTTCTGCCCAGTGCTGCCCATGTGGTCTCACGGCATGGCACCTCATTCTGCAGGGAAAGCGGGTGGTCAGCCGGAACTGGGCAAGGAGTGCCCTTGGACCTGGAGCAGCCAGTGAGATGCTTGAGGATGAGCAGGCAGAGGCCCACACTGGCACCTTCTGCTTGGGGGAGCGGGTGGATCTGGCCGTGACCATGGAAAACAAAGCTGAGGTGAGCAGGTAGGGGTAGCCTGTGAGGCAGGAAGCCTCCTCTTCTTCCCTGCCTGTGCCACACTGCCCAACCTCACCTCCCCCAGGCCAAGCGGATCGTAAGTGAGAAGCCCACCAGAGCACGGAACCAGGGAGCAGAAGGGTCACCTGGAGGGGGCTTGGGCCGGAACCCCTCCATGCCGACGGCCGTCAACTCAGATTCTGCACGGAAGGTACCTCCCCAAGAAGGGATGTGGACATGAATGTGGTGGTCCCCATTTGGGGGAGGCAAGGAAGCTGAGTCGCATATGTCCGCATCTGGGGGCACGTGACCCAGGCAGCACCTGCAATAATTCCCACTCCTTCCCTTCTCTGACCAGTCTCCACAGCAGGTGGGTCATGCAGTGAGAGACAGTGCAAGCGAGAGACGTGTCCCAGCCCCTAACCCCTCCTGGACCTCTGGTGGCAAGCTGGTGGGGTCTGGAGGTGGGTTGGGTCTAGGGTGTGAGAGACTGGCCGTGTGCCAGGTGTGACCTCTAGATGGCAGCAGTCCCTAGTCTTGGCTCTTGCTCCCAGCAGCTGGGTGTCCTTCCACCCTCCGCCTGACCACACACCCCAGCAACAACCCAACCCCGTGGATAGCACTTTTATTATCTCCATTTCACAGTTGAGGAAATGACCAACGAAGAGGTCACTTTGCCCCAAAGACACAGCTAACCTTGGATGGAAACCATGCCTATGGCTAACAGGATTTAACCGACATGGAATGGATCTAATTTGGCGGTGGGGACGTCAAAATTTTCAGAGAGGAAGGGGTTAGCAGACTCCCTGGATCCCCATCCCAAACCCAGGGCTGTTTCTGCTTCCACCCCATGGTGCTTAGTGTCTTTTCCCTTCAGGGTGTCCAGGAGCCCCGGAGTCCAGCCCCGGTCCCAGGCCCAGCTCCCCGCCGGGCACTGGGGGGCCCCCTGGAGGTGGGCTGGGACTATGCCCAGTGGAAGCAGGAGCGGGAGCAGATCGACCAGGCCCGCCTGGCGCGGCACAGAGACGCACAGGGTGACTGGCGCCGCCCGTGGGACGTGGACAAGGCCAAGCCCACGTGGGTGGCAGGGCCCAGCAGTTGTTGGGTTGACGTGCTGNCCCAGCTGACCACGGAACACAGGCCGGACATCAGCACAGGCCGACCGTGGCACACAGCACGGAATTTGACACAGTGCGACTGCGGCACACTGCCCGAACTTCAGTGAAGGGCGACGGCGGCACTCCGCCCAGAAATCTGTGCAGGGAGACCATTGCACAGAGCTCGGAACTCGTCGCTAGCCAACTGCAGAACACAGCCGGACCTCAGTGCAGGGCAACCACGGCAAACAGGCCGGACCTTGTCGCAGGGCGACCACGGCACACAACCTGGACTTCGGCGAAAGGGGACCGTGGCACACAGCCAGAAACTCAGTAAAGGGTGACTGTGGCACACAGCCTGGAACTCGTCACTAGCCGACCGCAGAACACAGCCCGGACCTCAGCGCAGCGTGACCATGGAACACAGGCCGGAACTCGGTGCAGGGTGACCGTGGCACACAACCTGGACTTCGGCGAAGGGAGACCATGGCACACAGCACGGACCTGGGCAGGTGGCCAATGAGACACACACCCCGGAGTTCAGCCGAGAGCGAACGTGGCACAGAGCCCGGAACTCGTCACTAGCCGACCACGGAACACAGCCCAGACCTCGACCCAGGGCAACTGCGGCACACAGCTCGGCCCTGGCGCAAGGCGAGCACAGCACACAGCCCAGACCTCGACACAGGGTGACCAAAGCACACAGCCAGAACCTCAGTGAAGGGCGTCCATTGCACACAGTCTGGAAATCTGTGCAGGGCTGCTGCGGCAGAGTCCTGAACTCATCGCTAGCCAACCGTGGAACACAGCCCGGACCTCGGTGCAGGGCCACCGTGGCACACAGACTGGACCTCCGTGCAGGGTGAATGTGGCACACAGCCCACTCCTCGGCACAGGGTGACCTCGGGACACAGCCCAAACCTCAGTGAAGGGCGAACGCTGCACACAACCTGGAACTCATCGCTAGCCAACCGCGGAACACAGCCTGGACCTAAGTGAAGGGTGATGGCTGCACACAGCCCGGACATCATCACTAGCTGACTGCTGAACACAGCCCGGACATCATCACTAGCTGACTGCTGAACACAGCCCGGACCTCGGCGCTGGGTGACCGTGGCACACAGCCCGGACCTCGGCACAGGGTGACTGTGACACAGAGCCCAAACCTCAGTGAAGGGCGATCGCGGCACACTGCTTGGACCTTGGTGCAGGGTGACCCTGGCATACAGCACGGACTTGGGCAGATGGCGACAGCGTCACACAGCCTGCACCGCGGCACAGAGCGACTATGGCACAGAGCCCATAACTCATCGCTATCTGACCACAGAACCCAGCCCGGACCTCTGCGCAGGACGACCGGGGCACAGAGCCCGGAACTTGTCGACCGCCAAGCGCGGAACACAGCTCAGACATCGCGCAGGGTGACCATGGCACACAACACGGTCCTCGGCACAGGGAAACCGCAGCACACATCCTGAACCTCAATGAAGAGCGCCAGCAGCACACATCTTGGACCACGACGCAGGGCGACCCTGGCACACAGCACAGACCTCGACCAATGGTGACCGTGGCACACACCCTGGACTTCTGCGCAGAATGACCATGGCACAGAGCCCAGAACTCGTCACTAGCCAACAGCAGATCACAGCCCGGACCTCAGCGCAGGGCAACTGCAGCACACAGCCCGGACCTCAGCGCAGGGCGACCGCGGTACACAGCCAGAATCTCAGTGAAGAGCGACCAAGATACACTGCCCAGACCTCGATGCAGAACAACCACAACACAGAGCCCGGGACTCATCGCTAGCCGCCTGCAAATCATATCTCAGAAACCTGTGCAGGGCGACCACAGTACAGAGCCGCGAACACGGTGCAGAGCGACCACGGCACACAGCCTGAACCTCAGCACAGGGTGACCGCAGCACAAAGCCTGGACCTCGGTGCAGGGCAACCGCGGCACACAGCACGGACCTCGGCACAGGGCGACCGCGGAACACAGCCTGGACCTAGGCGCAGCTTGACGGCAGCCATCAGCCCGGACCTCATCACAATCCAATGGCAGCACACAGCAATTCGAACTGGGCTCCCAGGCCAGAATTCAGCACAGGGCGACCACGACAAACAATCCGAATCTCAGCAGGTGGAAATGCAGCACACAGCCCGAAACTGGGAGCAGGGCAACCGCAGAACTCAGGCCAGACCTCGTCACAGGGCGAATGCGGCACACAGGCCAGAATTCGGTGCAGGGAGACCACTGCACACAGCCCGGACATCATCACATGGTGACCACGGCACACATCCCGGACAAATGCAGAAGGCTACCACGGCACACAGCCCGTACCTCGGTGAAAGCGACCATGACACAGAGCCCGGAACTCGTCGCAAGTCGAGTGCGGAACACACCCCGGACCTCGGTGCAGGGCAACCGTGGCACACAGCCCGAACCTCAGTGAATATCGACCAAGGCACACAGCACGGACCTCGGCATAGGGCAACCCTGGCACACAGCACGGACCTCGGCACAGGGCGACCCTGGAACACAGCACGGACCTCGGGAGATGGCGACCGTGGCACACAGCCTGGACTTCGTCGCAGAGTGACCGCAGCACAGATCCCGGAAATCATCGCTCAATGACTGCAGAAGATAGCCCGGACCACGGCACAGGGTGACATTGGCACACAGCCCAGACCTTGGCTCAGGGCGACCACGGCACACAGCCCAAAACTCAGTGAACGGTGACCGCGGCATGCAGCCCAGAAATCTGTGCAGGGAGACCGCTTCACAGAGCCTGGAACTCTTCACTAGCCAACTGCAGAACACAGCAAGGACCTCGACGCAGGGCGACCGCAGCACACATGTCAGAACTCGGCGCAGGGCATCAGCAGCACACAGCCTGGACTTTGGCACAGAGCAACCGCGGCACACAGCATGGACGTCGGCATATGGCGACCATGTCACACAGCCCTGAAATCTGCGCAGAGGGACCATGGAACAGAGGCCACAATTCGTAGCTAGCTAACCTCGGAACACAGCTAGGAACTCGGCTCAGGGTGACCGCAGCACACAGGCCAGACCTCGGCCCAGGGCAACCACGGCACACAGCCCAGACCTCAGCACAGGGCAACCGCGGCACACATTCCGGACCTCGGCGCAGGGCGACACTGGCACACAGCACGGACCTCAGCAGATGGCGACTGCATCACACAGCCCAGACCTCGGCGCAGAGTGATCGCGGCATAGAGCCCAGAACTCATCGCTAGCCGACCACGGAACACAGCCCGGACCTCGGCACAGGGCGACTGCGGCACAGAGCCCGGAAATCGTCCATATCCTACCGCGGAACACACCCCGGACCAGCACATGGAGACCTCGTCACAGAGCCAGATGTCGGCGCAAGGCTAACGCGGCACAGAGCCCGGACCTCAGCGCAGGGCGACCACGGCACACAGCCTGAACCTCAGTGAAGGACAACCGTGGCACACAGCCCGGAAATCTGTGCAGGGTGACCACGGCACAGAGCTCGGAACTAATCGCTAGCGAACCATGGAACACAGCACGGAACTCGGCACAGTGCGACCACGGCACACAGCTGAAGCCAGCACAGGGCAACTGCGGCACACAGCCCAAAATTCAGTGAAGGGCAACCGTGGCACACAGACCGGTACTCATCACTAGCTGACCACGGAACACAGCACGGACCTTGTCGCAGGGCGATCGCGGCACACAGCCCGAATATCAGCGCAGGGCGACAGCGGCACACAGCCCGAACCTCAGTGAAAGGTGACCGCAGCACACAGCCCAGAAATCTGTGCAGGGTGACCGCAGCACAGAGCCTGGAACTCGTCGCTAGCTGACTGTGAACACAGCCTGAACCTCGGCCCAGGGCGACTGTGGCACATAGTCCGGACCTTGGTGCAGGGTGATCGCAGCACACAGCCCAGACCTCGGTGCAGGGTGACCGCGGCACACAGCCAGATCTCGGTGCAGGGCAACCTCGGCACACAGCCCGAAACTCAGTGAAGGGCGACTGCAGCACACAGCACAGAAATCTGTGCAGGGCGACCACGGAACAGAGCTCGGAACTCAGTGATGGGCGACTGTGGCACACAGCCCGGAACTCGTCACCAGCTGACCGGGGAACATATCCCGGCCCTCGGCGCAGGGTGACCGCAACACACAGCCCGGACCTCAGCACAGGGCGACCATGGCACATAGCCTGGACCTCGGTGCAGGGTGACCGTGGCACACAGCCAGACCTCGGCGCAGGGCAACCGCAGCACACAGCCCGAACTTCAGTGAAGGGCGACCGTGGCACACAGCCCGGAACTCGTCGCTAGCCGACCGCGGAACACAGCAGGGACCTCGGTGTAGGGAGACCATGGCAAACAGGCCAGACCTCGTTGCAGGGTGACCACGTAACACAGCCCGGACCTCAGCAAACGGTGACGGTGGCACACAACCCGAAACTCAGTGAAGGGCGACCAGGGCACACAGCCCGGAACTCGTCACGAGCCAACCACGGAGCACAGCCCGGATCTCGGTGCAGGGTGACCACAGCACACAGGCCAGATCTCGGTTCAGGGCGACCGTAGCACTTAGCCAGGAATTCGGCGCAGGGCGACCATGGCACACAGCCCGAACCTCAGTAAATTGCGACCAGGCACACAGCCCGGACCTCGGTGAAGGGCGACCGCAGCAGAGCCCTGAACTCGTCACTAGCCCGGACCTCAGCGCAGAGCGACTGTGGCACACAGACCGGACATCAGTGAAGGACGGCCACGGAACACAGCATGGACTTCGTCACAACCCGACCGCAGCTCACAGCTTGGAATTCAGCGCAGGGCGAACAGGGCACACAAACCAGACAGCACAGGCGACCATGGCACACAGCCTGGACTTAAGCGTGGGCCGACCGTGACACACAGCCCAGACCTTAGCAAGGGTGACTGGGGCACACAGCATGGACCTTGGTGCAAGGTGACCGCGGCACACAGCCTGGACCTTGGTGCAAGGTGACCGCGGCACACAGCCTGGACCTTGGTGCAGGGCGACAGTGGCACACAAACCGGAACTCGGCACAACTTGATGGCAGCAAACAGCGTGGACCTCATCACAATCCGACGACGGCATACAGCCTGTATCTTGTCGCAATTTGAACACGGCTCCCAGCCAGGAATTGAGTGTAGGGCAACCATGATAAACAACCCGGATTTCAGCAGGTGGGAAAGCGGCACACAACCCGGAACTCGGCACAGGGCAACTGCAGCACACAGGCCGGACCTCGGCAAATGGCAACTGCGGCACAGAGCCTGGAATTCGTCACAAGCCGAGGGCGGAACACACCCCAGACCTCAGTGCAGGGTGACCGCAGCACACAGTCCGGACCTCGGTGCAGGGAGACCGTGGCACAGAGCCCAGAACTCGTTGCAAACTGAGGACGGAACACACCCCGGGCCTCANCCTGGAATTCGTCACAAGCCGAGGGCGGAACACACCCCAGACCTCAGTGCAGGGTGACCGCAGCACACAGGCCGGACCTCGGTGCAGGGAGACCGTGGCACAGAGCCCAGAACTCGTTGCAAACTGAGGACGGAACACACCCCGGGCCTCAGCACAGGGCAACCACGGCACACAGCCTGAAACTCAGTGAAGAGTGACCAAGGCACACAGCACGGACCTCAGTGCAGGCCGACCCTGGCACACAGCACAGACCTTGGGAGATGGCAACCACGGCACAGAGCACGGACTTCGGCACAGAGCAAACGCAGCACATAGCCCGGAATTGGTCGCTAGCCGACCGCAGAAGACAGCCCGTACCGTGGCACAGGGTGACCTTGGCACACAGCCCAGACCTTGGCGCAGGGCGACTGTGGCTAGAGCCTGGACCTCGGTGCAGGGCGATCGCAGCACACAGCCCGAACCTCAGTGAAGGGCGACCATGGTACACAGCCCGGAACTCGTCCCCAGCTGACCACGGAACACAGGCCGGACATCAGCACAGGCCGACCGTGGCACACAGCACGGAATTTGACACAGTGCGACTGCGGCACACTGCCCGAACTTCAGTGAAGGGNTTAGACCTGAGTGCATCCTGAATGGGGGAGGGGGAGCCTGCCACCTGGGGTCGTTTTCTGCTATCTCCAACTTCCTCTTCCCACCGGCCTCCCTGCACTGTGTCATGCCAAAGCGAGGTCTCAGGCAGGGACTCAAGAGGCAGAGAAACAGCAACTCCAGCTAAGTACGACATCAGGACTCGTCTTTCCTACTGAGTCTGTTCCCCCGCCACCACTGAGACCCACGTCTGATGAATTATCCAGACTCCGCACAAGCTGTGGCTTCCTCTCAATTCAACAAACATTTCCTGAGCACCCACTACCAGCAATGCAGCCGGTGGGCGATGGTGACTTTGCCAGCAAGAGGGAGGGAAGAAGCCTCGTCATCCGGCACATCCAGGCTGCACAGCAGGAGCTGTTCTTGGCTGTAGGTGCCCGACAGGGGTTGAAGATGGTGGTAGGAGCCCAGAGGGAACCATCCCACCACTGTGTGCAAAGGTGGGCACACCTCTCTTTCTCATTGGGTGTCCCCTTTGCCCCCAAACCCCTGCTTGGATCTCCCCACATAGCCAGGCCGTGGTTGTGCCTCTCTGCTGAGAGTCCCAGGCTTCACTGGCTTCTCTGGGTTCTCTCTGGAGTGTCCAGATCATCCCCAGCATTTCTCTCCACTGTCAAAGAGAGGTCTGAATTGTGGCTCAACTGTGAGTCCAGGCTTCCTCACTGGCTCTTACTCCACGAGCCACCCCCTCTATTGAGGAGGAGGGTGGGGGCATTAGATTGTTTCGAGTAGTGCTTCTTACACATTAAGGTGCAGACAACTGTGGGCTGGGCCTGGGAACCTGCATTTCTCACAGGCTCCAGGTGCTGCCTTTGCTGCGGGTTCCTGGACCACACTGAGAGGAAGGATTTGGATTAGAATATATGGAGGGCTGAGGACAGAGACAGACTCTAGACTCTTAAGGGCTGGCTGCTGGCTCTACATGGGCTGGTGGCAGGCTGCCCCTGCCAGGTGAGAGCTTCCTGGTCTCAGAGTCAGGTGGGAAGCTGAGGCTTTGGGTTAGAGGCTTGAGAGCTGGTGGTGCCAACTTCCTGTAGTGGGGAGTGAGAAAGTTGATTGGGAATGGGGTGAGGTGAAGGTGGTTGGAAGAGGTGAGGATTGATCAGAGGAATTCTAGAAAGGCTTGGGAACATTCTGTGCATGTAGGGAGAAGACCCCTGTGAGATATGAAAAGGCAAGGGTGAAAGATCGCAAGCTTAAGTTTTCCTCTCACCATCCGGTCACACGTTTGTGACTTCAGAGCATGAAACTGGCTCTGGAACCCATGACTCCCAAGGATGGAGCTGGAGTACAGCAGGTTCAAGCAGAGCCCTTGAATTCAGATGTCTCCCAAATTGTGAACCAGAATTTGGATTCTAGGAATTACAAACTTCCCCCAACTGCCAATGCTGCCAACTATACAGATGTGCCTTCATTAAAGGGTATGTGCCAAGTCATGTTTGACTGTGGGCTGGAGATGTAGTTTGGGCAGAGGTCTGCTTGAGGCCTCATGACAAGACCCAAGCGGGAGAGGAAGCTGGGCTAAAGGGTTAAGGAAAAATGGGCTTCTCTCTCTTCTAGGTGTTAGGAGAAAGGGATGTCATGGGAGTGAGTCACTAGCAGTTAGAGAATGGAGTCTGGCATAGAGGATCTTCATTATAGGAAGAACTGTAGCACAAGGCAAGTATCACTGAGCTTTCCTTAGAAAAGGGAAGCCCTTCTTCAGGACCAATGAGCCAGCACTTCTGGTGGCCACAAACCCTGCTGCAGGATGAAACCAGCTAAGGGGCGGGAGGGAAGGGTAAACATCCCTCCACAAAGCTCAGGGCCATGGAAGGCTGCTCTGTTTCTTCTTGGATCCTTTGGTTAAAGGCCTGGCTGGGAGCCTTCTTGGATGTCCTTTTCCTCTCCAACCAACAGACAAGACTGCTTCTCAAAGGTGGGAAGTTCTTCATGGGACATGGCTTCAGGAGCCCAAGCCCAGAGCTGGAGGAACTGATGAGGGAGAGTGCACAGGGCAGTAGGGGGGCAGCAGGGACATGACAGCTTTACCCAAGGCCTCCAAACAAGGCAGAAGAGGTGCAAAGCATCTCTATCCTGGCGCCGATCACCTTACAGAGGGGCGCAGCAGACCACATTGTGAGGGGGGTATTTGGGGGATGATAGGCAGCATGGTAGACCAGAACAAACACGGGCCTTGGAATCCAAAAGACTGATTCTGATTTCTAGGTCTGTCACCTGCTAGCTGGATGACTCTGGTCAATTTTAATGTCTAAAAGCCTGTTTTGTTTGCAAAATGGAGCTAGTAATACCTATGTTGAAGGATTGTTAAGAAAATTAAAGAGGAAAATATGCAAAATACCCCTGGCACACAGTAGGCACTCTATTAACAGTAGCCTGGTATGTAGACGACACTCAGTAAATGTTTGCTGAATAAATGAAGTAGTGATTTAGTGTGATCTTGGTCTACTTTGTTTTCTGTCTTTTCCATTGCCTTCTCTTCGTCTCGTCTTCACTGGGGTCAACACACTCTTAAAAGGAGGGAAGGTCTGAAAGGGTACTCAACCTTCTAGGACAGTAAGCTGCTTTTACTTCCCTGGGGTGGTCTTGGTGAGTTAAAAGCATCACGAAGCGACTCTCCTCTTACAGGAAATGTTCTTTGCCCTCATCCACCCACTGGATCACAAGGATGTCCTAAACATTTCCCCCTAACTTTGACACTGGCTTTTGCAGTTCAGGCATTTCCTTTTTTCTTCTGTTTACATCAGCCGCCATCTCACAAACTCACTCCCCAGAAACAGACTCCTCTGTGGAGTTGCCTTCACGCCTCCTGAAGTTTTACCACCCGAAGGAGTAGCATGCCTGTATCTTCATATAATCAAGGGATCCCTGGAAGTGGAGGATCCCCAGCTATCAAGGTCCAAGTTTGGAAGGTTTGACCACCAATCAGTTCCAGCCCCAAACCCTAGCCTCACGGACAGGAAAAAAAGGAAAAGATGGCATTGGCCCCAGAAAAGAATAAAGGAAATGCCAAAAATCCCAATATGGCCATATCTTCTTAACTGGGGCATTAAGTACCAGGCGGGGAGTTCAAGAGAACAGGAGAAACGAAAGGCACTTCACTTCTGCCTCTTGAGTCATGTACCAGTGTCCACAGACCCTACAAGCATCCTGTCCTGAGCGAGGGCTATCAGGGCTTATGTGGAAGAGCAGACACAAGGTGACCACAGCCCCACGGGAGGTGGGGGGAGAAGGTGAGGCTGGGGGAGGCAGTGAGAGAAGCTGCAGAAAGCACAGTCCAGGCTGCTCTCTCTCAACGAGCCTGCCGGCCTGCGTCACAGCCTCTCATTAAGCATCCACTTGACGCCAGCGAAGTGAAATAGCACAGACCTGGCACCAGAAAGAACAAATGTGGCACCCACTGCTCCTTTTAAGGACTGGTTTGAGGAGCAGCAGGCCCCAAGGCAGGAGGTCAGGCAAACACATCAGCATCTTTGTGGGACAGGGAGAGAGGACTCATTCGGGCCTGCCTCCTTCTTAACAAGCTTTCCAGGGCAAGTTCTCCTGCAACCTTCAAAAAGAACCAACAATGAACGCCTTTTCCCTTTGAAAACTCTAGGGACACAGTGCTTCCTCTTCCCCCAGCAGGGCAGCTGGCTGCAAGCAAGAAGGAAGGTCAAAAGTCACCTTTGATAACCATCTGTCCAAACAGTAATACCCTAACCCCAACTTACTGAACCAGAGGGAAAGGCTGGGCCGGTGCTTCTCACGTTAGTGTGCATCCGAATCACCTGGAAGCCTAGTTAACGCCCTGCCCAGCTCCGTCTCCTTTCTCATTCAGCAGTTGCGGGATGGGCTCTAAGCCATGGGATTTCTCGTAAGTTCCCAGGTGATGCTGATGTTGACGGTCTGGGCTCCAGTGTAATGGTTACTCCTTGCTCCTTCACATTTCTTTCTATGCAGCATTTTTGCCCAAAGGGACAGACACTCCCTTGAAGACATATTAATTATCTCATATGGATATACTGTACTTTTATTCCCAAGATCTCCAAGCCCTGTCATATCTATTAGCTCCATCTGCCCTCATGAATCGGAGAAGGTAATGGCACCCCCCTCCAGTACTCTTGCCTGAAAAATCCCATGGACAGGGGAGCCTGGTAGGCTGCAGTCCATGAGGTCGCTAAGAGTCGGATTCGATTGAGTGACTTCACTTTCACTTTTCACTTTCATGCATTGGAGAAGGAAATGGCAACCCACTCNGTACTCTTGCCTGAAAAATCCCATGGACAGGGGAGCCTGGTAGGCTGCAGTCCATGAGGTCGCTAAGAGTCGGATTCGATTGAGTGACTTCACTTTCACTTTTCACTTTCATGCATTGGAGAAGGAAATGGCAACCCACTCCAGTGTTCTTGCCTGGAGAATCCCAGGGACAGGGGAGCCTGGTAGGCTGCCATCTATGGGGTAGCACAGAGTCAGACACGACTGAAGGGACTTAGCAGCAGCAGCCCTCATGAATTCCCATCTGCTGAGAAGGAAAGAGAGGGGTCAAGGGTGATAACTAATGCAATGTTGAGTCTGTAGGTTATGTCTCTTCCAGTTCAGGGGTCCCTCCCCACAGCCCTCTGCCGGGTCAGCCTTGGTCCTGGTGATATTGTGAGTTGCCTGCAGCTCAGAGACTGGCTGTGACTCAACACTGTCCAGACACCCAGACTATTAGCAGGGAGCTTAAGGGGACAGGTGGCCTCCAGGACCAAGTGAGAGGAGACCTCAATTCATCCTCTGAACACTGAGCTAGCAGAGCTGCTGCTGCTGCTAAGTCGCTTCAGTCGTGTCCGACTCTGTGCAACCCCACAGACGGCAGCCCAGGAGGCTCCCCCGTCCCTGGGATTCTCCAGGCAAGAACACTGGAGTGGGTTGCCATTTCCTTCTCCAATGCATGAAAGTGAAAAGTAAAAGTGAAGTCGCTCAGTCATGTCCGACTCTAGAGACCCCATGGACTGCGGCCCACCAGGCTCCTCTGTCCATGGGATTTTCCAGGCAAGAGTGCTGGAGTGGGGTGCCATTGCCTTCTCCAGAGCTAGCAGAGAGGGATGGCTAAAAGGAAATCCTTGGTAACCAATAACCACTTTTTTGAACAAGTTGGTTTGGGGACTTCTGAGGCTCGCTTGGCACACTATAAGCGATAAAGAGTTCTTGAAATAATGGTAGTAGTTTATGGAAAATGTTCTAAGGCAAGTTAGAATCTTATTGCTGGGACTTCCCTGGTGGTCTAATGACTAAAACTCCATACTCCCAATGTAGGGGGCCCAGGTTTGATCCCTGGTCAGGAAACTAGGTCCCACATGCCACGGTTAAAGATCCCTTAGGCTGCAGTGAAGACCAAAGATCTGGCAAGCTGCAACTAAAGACCCAGTGAAGCCAAATCAATATTTTTTTAAAAAAAGAATCTTGTCATTGATTAACGGATAGGCTACCGCAAAAACAGATTACTGAAGTTAAGAAAACAGAGAAGTAACAAGAGTCAATTCTTGTTGGAATGACTATACATTCCTTGTGGGCAAACACTGCACAGTAATTTTCTGGTCCCACAGTAGTTTAACAACTGTCTGCAGAATGGCACGGGCACGGGGAAGCTTCTTTGGCTCCGGTGGTTTCTGTGCTCGGTGTGCTGCTGGGAGCCGTGGCTGTTTCTGCACTCAGGATAGAGGGCCTGGTAGAGTCTGGGTGTGTGGTTGGAAAAAAGAATTTTTTCTTTGTCTCTTACTGGAGGGGAAAAAGAGCATAACACAGGTTTTCTGGTAGTAGAAACCCACAGGCTATGTCCTGTGGGACATAATGTGACCAAAAGATTGTCTGTAGAGCAGATATTTTTATGACTCACGACCAGGCCACAGAGCCAGAGCAAAGGGGACAATGGAGCGGTTCCGTAGTCCATGCTGCTCGGTTAAGAGCACCACATGGAACCTAACTGTGGACTTCCGGCACCTGGCCAGAACAGGCGGCCAAGCCCAAGCCCCTCAGCTTGGCAGTGAGGAAACTGATCGGAGTGGCCAGCGAGGCTGCCATCTAGCAGTTCACCCGCAGAACCCAGGTGATCGACTGTGGATGCAGGTACACAAGTGGACCGTGATGGTGACACCACAGTGACATTAGGGCCAGCTCTATCCAGCACAGACCAGGCAGACGATTGACAAACCTGAGCGCCTGTTCCCGTGTGCCAGGCCCTGGGCTTAGTGCTGGTCTTTCAAACGAACAAGGCCACTGTGGTCCCTCCCTCCACCGAGGGAGACCAACAGAGTACAGTGTAACTGCACTGCAATTCCAGAAATCCCTCCATTCTCTGCAGACAGGAAGGGGGGACAGTTGCTACCTCTTTTAAATAGCTGTGGTAGCCCTAAAGCTTGGGACCTGACCTTTCAGTTCCCCTTAAAGAAACATGTAGAAACAAGTTGATGCTCTCCACTCAGCATTTCAAAACAGGATATAAATACTCAATGCAAGAACACACTATCTTAGGACTCCCTAGTGAAAAGCAAAAAACAAGGTAGACAGAAAAAATTCCAAAGCTGTGGTCTCATATGTGTGGGAATCTAGAGCTGTAAGGAAGAAAAATGTTTCTTATACTGGAAACTTCAGAGAAACCCTTCCTCAGCACAAGTGGGGACAGAAATGATACCCACACAAGCCCAGTCTAAACGGCTCGGCAAACCTCTCAGCCCTCATTCTCCAAAATACACTTTCATAAGAAGTGGTTATTTCATCAAACAGAGGCTGTCAGGAAATAAATCATACAGTCACTTGTAATATAAGCAAATACCTAGAAATGGTCCAGGTAGTCCTGGTGCAAAACAGTTAAAAGAAAAGTAATCATGCCCAGACTTCTTCCTGGCTCAAAACCTGATGGGCAATTTTGCAGCTAATTTCTAACCCTTGACAATAAAACGATTCTGGCCGCTGCTCCCACCACCAGGCCCTGCTCTGGTGGAGCAGTGCCCTTCACTTTGGTCAGCAGGGTCCTGCTGCACACTGCTATATGCGCCCAATGTGTGAAGCCGTGTGCAACTGCAGAAGCCACATGTTCCTGGCTCCAGAAAGGAGGGGCTAGCTAGAACCTTGGAAACTTTCACTCCCTTTCTGCTCTGCCTTACCAAGCCCTCTCACAGAAAGCCGTTGTGTAGGTTCAAGAAAGAAAGAAAAGAAGGGCGGACTTTTCCTGGCTCCCCTGCGGACTACGCGGCGATGTGAAAGCACAGCAGCCACCCCCAGCAGCTCTGGAGAAGGGCAGGCCTCAGGGGGCTCCCCCGACGCTGGCTTCTCACTCTGGTTTGCGCAGGGCAGCATTGTCTAATAATGAGCAGAGCTCAATTGCTTGCTGTGTATTTTGCCGCACAACTAATCCCTCATATTTGTGCTTTTCACCCACAAGTCTTTTATTGTTTGCTCTAGGGAAGAAAAAGCCTCACCTTTGAAGCAACCCACACCTTCTCTCTGCCCTGTGGCTCTCTTGCCTCCTCCTCTGTTGTAGACAACGCTCTGACCAACCACTGCAGACGCATCCATTTGTCTCCCCCAGTATTAGCGCTTCTTGAGCTTTCTAGGGGCCAATGGTCTAAAGGTGAGAACAGTGATTCTATCAGGCAGCTGATCCTCTAGGTCTCAGCCAGCTCAGTGTTTGTAATAATTCTTAAATGCATGTTTACTGGTCCCTTAGCTTCCTCAGTTAGGCATCTGCTCAGAGTCCTTTAAAAGAACTTTTTCCAACCATTTTGAGGTTAGCCAAAGGTAGCTGAACTAGATATCATTGTTCTTCCCACCCCATGATTGCTTCTGGACTAAGATGGATTCCTGCCACTCTTCACTGATCAATTTGGTCAAACCATCAGGCACAGAGAACATTAGAGCAATTTCTTTTCCCTCCTACACTTATTTATCATCACCCATCCACTACACCTTAGACCATTGCCTCTTCCAACCTCTAACTCCTTCCCCAAGAAGTATGAAAAGAAAAACCAATCAACTTACACAGGCTGACGTAGAGTTCTTAGAATGTATTTTTGTTCACCTGAAAAATAAAACTTTTAAAAAATATACAGGACTTTTTGAGTACAGGTATATCTTAAATGGCTGAATTATAAATAATGTCTCTGGGCATGCTCACAGCTGGGGCTGGAGCTGATGTCCCAATTCCAGTGAAGGCGTTAGAGTCAGGAGGCCAACAGCTGAACCCACAAGTGGTCTCTCTACATGCCGATCCATCCCAAAGTGGATTCAACAGTCCAGAATGCAGGGGTCAGAATGGGGACAGGGGACTGGACTCCCAGATGTTCTCCTGCCAGTTCAAAGGATTCTTGGAATAAGAGATCGATTTACAAATTATTAAAATATAGGACTAAAAATTCACACAATAAATATAAATTACAGGCTATTATTGAAGTTATAAAGTGGCATTCTATGTTTCTTCCCCCAGGCCCTCAACAAAAATTTAAAAGGGTCTCAAAGGCTTCCTAATGACCAAAGTCAAGTGCTCGGAAATCTCCTTCAGCCAAGACACCTTGGGGGCGCTACCAGCTTGCCCCTAGGCAATGACAGCTCAGCTGTTTTTATCTTGCCCACAGCAGGACATGGCTGAAATCGAGGCTGTGGTCCTGTAAACCTGGATCAGAGCTAACTGGAGTATAGGCCAGAAAACTGGAGAGACAAATTGTTTCAGGACTCAGGTGGATAAGTTGTTGTTGTCGTTGTTTTAAAGTGCCTCATTTCCCAAAAAGGAAACATGAACGGGTTTGATATCTTGTCACTACCCACACTCAGTTGCCTAAAAGCAAGTGGCGGAAGGAAATGGAATCCAAATTGAGGATGTAGAATTCTTGTGGCCCCAGACCTAGCTTTACATCTGTCATTTCACTTGCTGCTTTTTATCTCAATGAAAGTATAGGCTGCATATAAGTAGGACTTATCGGGAGAGGTAAAGACTAGCCAGTTTAACTTTCCCATGGGTGGTCTATTATCTGGCTATCAAAACACAATCCTAAGTTTGAAGCCCATCTTTCAGCCTTTCGAGTTCCACAGTACAACTCAAAACCAGAGGATGTGCTCAAAGCTCTGGAATTACAACAGATTTCATTCTAATCACAGGGCTACACTGTCACTACAGGCTCAGGGCAAGAGGGAAAGTGAAGGTGATTACAGAACAAAACCTGACCTTGAAGAGCAGGGGAAAAAAAAAGGATAAAACACTTGTGAGCCATTCTACTTACAAAAGCTTGCTCTTCCTAACCTCTGTGAGAAGGCCAAGGGTTGAAGCACAGAGATATTGCTCTTTCCCTTCCTCTCTTCCCTGGCGGGTATCCAGATACTTGGGGCTGCAATAGAAAGCCTCTTAGGCGGGGGCACCAGGGTGGGAAGAGGAGGAGACTGGTACATTCCTCACCCTCCCCAAACTGCTTCTACTTCTCCAAAGGTTTTGCATCGTCCTTTCAACAGGTTTGAGAATGATTATACTCTTTTGTGTCATAAACCTATCTTTCTGAAACAGGAGGGGGAAAAGGTAAAAAAGTGGGTAATGAAAAGGTGTTTGTGCCCTTCTGGCTAGCTGCACTTTGGGGGCCAGCAAATAGCCCTTGCTTAACCCCATCAGTCAGTAGCTACCCAGGGTGTGGGAGGATACATGTAGTTCTATGTAATTATAGCTTCTAGTGCATATGTCAACAACTATATACAGGGATCTATAAATTAAACGCATCTGTGGCCACTGCAACTAGGTTGACGTACCTGAGCTCCACTACTTTCGCTGCCCGCCTCCTTGCAAGAGCTTAGGCTTATTAAAGAAGAGCCCCTACAGCTCCCTCCTTTCTTTAAGTCTTGGGGGAGAGCCCGAGTCACCCCTCCACGTAGGATATATAAGAGCTAGCGGCGCAGAAGGGTTCAGTGCTGGGATCTCCCCACCCCTCCCCCACCCCCCTTATGGCTCAGGGCCCTGGCGCAGCACCGTCCGTAGGAAGANCTCAGAAAGCCAGTGGATGGTCATATTGCCTTTAACTTTTGCAGATTATCAGTCTAGCTTGGATAGCCAGGTTTACCGGTCCCCCTCCTTCCCAAATCCACCCTTCAAGTCTCACCTCCTCAATGAAATCCTCCCAATTCCCCAATCTTCAAGGATCTCTCCTTTTTAGGACAGTGGGACCTTCAGACTTACCAACTCCCAGCCCATCACATACATCTTGAAATATTTCTCAAGTCAGCTCCAGAAGAATAAGCATCATACAAATATGTCTTCTCCATGTATGTAGATCACAGTCAAGAGCCAGGAGCAAAGTGCTTATAGGCCCCCTACAGGGGCTGAATTTGTTAAATTGCTTGATTCAACTCTCAACAAATGCCTGGAGCCTGTTCACATTTTCTTCTCTTCCTGTATGAACTGGTATGGAGGCCAGTGTCTGACTCTTCACGTCTGTTTTTAGTAGGTATCAAAAAATGTTTATTGCATGAATGAATTTAATAATCATATATTTTACTTCTGGTTCCTGCCTTCATTAGGTGATGTTAGCACAGGAAAGCTAGGTTAAATTGCACTAAGACCATGGTTCTCAACGTGTGATCCCTGGAAGAGCAACATCACATAACCTGGGAACCTGTGAGAAATGAAAATCTTCAAACCCCACCTGGGACCTCCTGAATTACAAACACTGGAGAGAGGGCTGTCTGTGTTCTGACAACCCCTTCAGGTAATTCTGATGCAAGCTAAGGTTTGGGAAGCACTGCACGAATATTTCCTTCCTGCTGAAGGCTATATCTTGCCCCGCCTTTGCTCACATAAAGGTAGTGGCATGCTAGGCCAGTAACCACAGCCAGCAGAAGCTTAGTCTGGAGTGATGGAGGCCCCTGCTGCCCAGTGGCAGGACTTTAGGCAGGCTGTTTAGTCTAAAGAAAGGTGACCTGAATCTTTAAAGTCCTGCTAAGAATCACTTCAGGCAGGAACACTGGGCTTCAACTACAGTAAAAGGCATCCAGGCTAGCTGAGAGGAGGGTGGCTCGGCCAGAGTCGCCAAAGGGAGACGGAGAAGGTCAGGTCCTTTTTCAGAAGGGCCCGGCGCTCTGAGTACCTCACCCCTCCTCCCTCCCGCCACCCTTCCCTTCATCTTCATCCTCCAGGGGAGAGAGGAGACAGCGCCAGGAGCAGATTTACAGCTCACAGCCATGAATAATGCAGCAGCCCAGCTCTCCAGGCAGAAGCTTCTGGGTAGCTGTAAATCACCCAGACACTGTGCCAGCTTGCTTAATCAGCTGTCCCCAGGGCACCTCCGCAGAGGGAAAGAGGGCACCCTAGCTGCAGTCAGTAACCTGGTTAACAAGACCCCAGGCCACAGCAGCCAACAGGCTCCCCTCCCTGCCAGCCTCACAGTGCCCGAAGTGTGGCCCATAGAGGAGAGACTTCTCTAGAAGGGATAACAGAAGGACACAGGTGAGAGAAAGACGCAGCCCTTGACCCTGGGAGCTCCAGCATGCGGACAACCCAGGGCACCTCTGCCCTAGAGCTCTGGGCCACAGTGCGAGGTTGTATATGCCACACAGTCACTGTAGAAAGGCCCCAGAAGGAGGGACACACACTCACGCTCACACACACACACACACACACACACTCACACACACACATGAGGCTGAAATCCAGCCCAGCTTTGCCCACTGAGCCCTGCACGCTGGCTCAGGGCAATGCTCTGCTATCTTTTTCTGATTTGCTCAAAGTTATATTGGAGAAGGAAACGGCAACCCACTCCAGTGTTCTTGCCTGGAGAATCCCAGGGATGGGGGAGCCTGGTGGGCTGCCGTCTATGGAGTCGCACAGAGTCAGACACGATTGAAGTGACTTAGCAGCAGCAGTAGCAGTATGGTCTTTGCTGCAGCTCTGGGCATACACCTGGGTTCCCACTTCTTTCCTAATCCCACTTTCCCTAGGTCACAACACTGGCCCTGCCTCTTCCTAGAATCCCAGTCTCCCTGGCTGCTTCCCACCCTTTGCCAAGGTGAGGCCCCACCCCGTCAGGACTCTCCCTTTCCAGGTATTGATTTCTTCCTGCTATCTGCCCTGCACTCCCCAGCTCTGTGCTACTCAGAATGGGAAGCCCACAGCTACAGGGGCCTGCTCACTGCTGTAGCACAGATACAAGGAGCTGGGACAGAACTTTCCCTGAGACAGTCTTAGGTGGGGTCATACCCAAGTTCCCTGAAGAACAGAGCAGGACAGCTCCTTGTTGTGAATAACCATACGTAGATGATCCCCAGCGAAAGCAAATTGTTTGGTTTCACTTCAGTGTATTTATTCCAAATTTGATGTACATTTCCCACCAGGACCCCTCAGTCAGGCCTGAGCCATAATCTAGCAGAAAGGCCTTCTCAAATTAAGGGACATTCTCAACCCACTGGAACTCTGACTCATGAATCTTTTAATGATGGTTATTCTCCAGCAGAGAGGAGGATATTGCTCATAATAAAAGGGTATGTTTGGGGAGGGGTATGCACAGGGGAGCAGGCATCTGAAAATAGGATTAGGAATTTTAGAAATGTATGAAGTTCCCAAACCATGGATCCTATCACATGACCCATTTGGTGTCTCCGGAAATCCCACATGGAAAATTGGACTGAGGCAGGGAGACACAGCTTCCCCAGGGAGGCGGGAAGGCTGAAGTCGGCAAACTGAACCTCCCTGGGAATGGTGGTGCCCTTGAACTTGCGGTTTAATAAATGAGCCGGGTCACCTGCTCTGGGAGGAGCCCCTGAGGTCTTATAGGTCACAGGGGCGGCCCACCCTGACCGCAGTAGCCCACTTCCTGTCTTGGCCACACTCCCATCCCCAGTCACCGCTGACTCTAAGTGTTACATGACTCAGCACCCAGAGCCACCAACCACTGAGTTCATCATCCCCGTTGGAGAGGCCAGGCAACCTCCAAGAAGTCCCCAAGTTTACTAGCATCTAAGGGCTCCATACGAAATGGTCCCCCTGCCCTGATGGAGAAAAAGCAACCCTTCCCTTTAGGAGGGCCCTGTCCTTGGCCATGCCAGTGGCCACCGCAGCTGGGCACTCAACACACATCGTTTACATAACCACAACAGACCAGGATACAACACAGGAGCCATTCCTATGGTCTTTCCTCTGAGTTGAACAGTCAGGTAGTCATTCAACACATACAGCTGAAATCTGTGTGCTGGGCACTGGTAGGGCAGAGTGTGAACGGGTTAATAGTAGAATCTACATCTCAGTGAACATTGCTGGGTTCCAGGTATCGTTTTAAGCTCTCTGCATGTGTCAGGTCAAGTAAGCCTGACAACAGCCTTTTATATCAACTTTATTTTTCTGGAAACTGAGGCACAAACACGTCAGGTAATTTGCCCAAGGCCATACTGCAAAGTGACAGAACTGATTTCAAATCCAGACCACCTGATTCCAGGACTCCAGCTCTGGATAGCAGCTGACCCTGCTGCTGCTGCTAAGTTGCTTCAGTCGTGTCCGACTCTGTGCAACCCCACTGACGGCAGCCCACCAGGCTCCCCCTTCCCTGGGACCCTCCAGGCAGCAGCTGACTCTACTCCTCCACTAACAGGTCTCTTTCAGCAGCTCACCATCTAGGGGAGAGTAGGGTAAGGAACCAAGTGATCGGAACACAGAGCACTCTGAGCCAAGGCTGCTAATTTAGCAGGGCCCTAGTGCCTTAACTGGACATCAAAGTAAGATTCTGCCTTCTTCTGAAGGGATAAATCTATGAACCATCCCAGAGGAATAAGAGCTTGGCATTTCCAGAAAATAGCAAGACACTCCACAGCTGTGAGCCATGGGCCTGGAGAGGTAGGTTGAGGCCAGAGTCTGAGAGGCCTTTCATGCCAGGCCAGGGCAAGCAGGCTCTGTCTTGGGGCAGTGGGGAGCCACTGAAGGTTTCAAGCAGGGCAGGAACATAAGCCCCATCCAGAGGAAAGCCCTGGCACAGGGGACGGGGGCCATCTGGGGCCCGCCTGTGGCTGGAGACCTAACAGCCAGCTCCCCAGAGCCTAGCCTGGCCTCCACTTGCCCTGGGCCCGGGGTGGGACCAGGGGAGCCGGCCGGCTGTCTCCAGATGATTAAGAAGCTGGCAGTGGCTCCCTCGGTCCAGGGAGGCCCAGCCAGCCAAGCACAGTCTTCCCTCTTCCCCTTTTGGCACCGGGTGGGCCTATTGATGTTTATCAGCCCGTGTTTATTATTCTTAACGCTGCTCAGGATGTTCCTCCCAGCTGAGGAGGGTGAGGCAGGCCAGCGGGGAGAGCACGGGGACGGGACCTTGGCTTCACTGCCACCCAGGATTTGTGTCGGAGCTGGGAGGCTCACAGCTCGGCCAGTTCGGCCTCCTCATGGACAGATAAAGCAGTGGAGGCCAGAGACTAGGAGACATTTGCTCAAGATCACAAGCAAATTCAGTACAGAAGATTGTCTGCAAAAGAACTGAAGGCGAATTCAGCTCTCTCTGTCCCTAAGACCCTGGATCTGACCTCATGTCTCATTCAACAAACACTTACCACACGCCTGTTGTGTGAATGGACTCTTATTATCCAGGAGGTACGGTGGGGACAGCTGAGATGGGGCTAGAAAGGGGGTAGGAAGGGTACTCTGAGTAGAGAAAACAGTTTGGGTAAGAACCTGGAACATAGCAATGGTTCTGGAGCTGGATGTGCCTAGCACACAGAGGGAGGTGGGTCAAGGCAGAAAACGCAGCTGAAGAAACCAACAGGGCTGACTTCTCTCCCTGAGAAGTTTTCCGTGTAGTGGCAGAGGAGCCAGCTGCCCTTATTCCTCCAAGTAATGCTCAAGCTCATCCCTGCTGCCTCTGACTCTGTCATTGGGCCAGCATCCTTCGGATTCTCACTGCCCACAAATGCAGCTGAACTACACTGGAGCAGGGCGGGAAGGTGTGAATCCAGTTTCATCTGCTTACTGGGAGACTCCATGTGCAGAAAGTAGGGGTTAATGAGAACTGGCCCTTGAGGACCACACGGGGGCCCTCTTTGTAGGTGGTAAGGTCCCTCTGGAGCCTAAGGCAGTGAGACTGAGGCCTCCAGCCAGGATCCCAGCTTGAACAGCCCCTCTAGGCTACATCTAGCCCCCTCCCTGCACCTGGGATTCCAGGGGGCGGGCCGCTGCCCACCCTGAGCCCAGTATGGTACCGCTCCAAACCAGTGCTAAGCGGGGGCCACGGAGGAAAGGGCACCCTCCTGGCCTCTGTCCTTCCAGGCCGTTTCTGCCCTGAGCCTTCCCAGAGTTTTCCCCTCCAGATGTCCTCGCCAAACACCCCTCCTGATTCCAAGAACACCTGGGAGCTGAGGACTCAAGACTCCAGCCCACGAGTTGCCCTGTGTTAGTTCACACTCATTTCTCTTTTCTAGTAGCCTCTGGCTGATTGTGTTCTTCCCTCTGAGAAGGATGGATCTGTACTAATTCATGCCAGGCTCTTTCCAGCCCTCACAGAGCCTGCCAGAAACTGGGACAGGATCGAGGAGGCACTTGATGATCTTCTGCCTTGAACCAGTCCCAAGAAGTTGCCTCTAAGCCACAGGGTTGAGACCCAAATCCATCGTCTTCAGGGTTGAGGTCTGTATTGTACCCACCATCCCACCCTAGACCCTGAGTACCAAGGGCTTGAAGGGAGGCAGAAAGGAAACAAGGGATGGGGTGTGAGTCTAGGAGGACTTGGGGGCATCTGCTGGATGAGAGAAAGCCAGACCAGCCCAGGGCTCCTGGGACATGAGGAAGAGGGCAATAAGATGTGACGACTGGACAACTGCCCAAACCACCGTGTTCACCGGTGAGCCCTGGGCTTGCGGGCTGCCTTTCCCACCAGCACTGTGGCCTGTGGGCCAAACCCCTCGCTCCAAGGGCCTCATCTAGATGATGAAGGTGTTGGGTGGGTGGTCCAGAAGATTCCTACAAGGCTTCCCAGATCTGACCCTCAGGATTCTGTTTTAATCCCATGCTCTGTGATTGCAGTGTACAGTGGTGGAATGCGTTTCCAACCTCAATATCTCAAAAGCAGAACCCTGGAAGCCCACATTGGTAAATGCTCATGGCCCTTGTGCAGTGTCTGAAATGACCAGTGCAGCTCAGGGTAGAAGAGTGGCGTCTCCCTTACAGCCGAGGTAGCAGAGATCAAACAGCCAAACCACACACGGAGCTTCTGTTAGTCATCTGTGCTCAAGGCCAGTTGTAGTTAAGACCATGGGCTTTGAAGGCCAGAAGAAGCCCATGGAAGTAGGGCACAGCTCAGAGCGGGGAAGCAGACTCAGCATGAATGCCTGTGTGGGACAAGAGTGATCATAAAGGCAGCATTGAGCCATCGCTCCATCCAGCTCATCAGCCATCCACGATTCATTCTTTCAGTTTTCCCCTGGCTGCAGTTACATGCCAGGATCTGTGAAGACTAAGTGAGTAAGCCATCTCTACCCAGTGGAGTGCATGACCAGGCTAGGAACACAGATGAGTAGTACAAGTTAAGGGCCATCAAAGCTTCATGAGGCCGAGTCTGGTGTCTGCTGGCAGGGGTGGCTCTGAGGGAGCAGCATGCAGAAGGGGCCAGCCCTGGACCTTACTGTGTGGGTAGGTGCTGGGCTGGAGATCAAGGACCAGAGGCCTCAATGGCGCAGCACCCCCCTGCATCCCAGGGGGCTGGGAGCCACGCTGCAGGGGANATAGTGGTCCCTTGGCTGAAGATGAGCTGCAGGGCCCTCACCCCTGGGGCGAGCCGGCGATCCTTGGGGGAAGAGAGGCGTTCACTCCTGTGGGGGTCGCTTCCTCGGGCTCCCCGCCCGGTCCTGCTGCCAAGTCCTGCCTCCAGGCTTAGGGAGGATGGCTTCCGGCCGCCCCTGCCACCGAGGGGCTCAACGACTCCCCGGAGCCGCCGCCGCTTCCTCCTCGTCCTCCTCGGCCCCCCGCGGCTGCTCCAGCGGCCCGGCCTGGGGGCTGTCGGCAGAGGGTTCCGGAGACACGGGCCGCGCCGCCTGCAGCGGGGGCGCGTCGCGCGGCGCCTCGCGGCGGGACGATCCCGTGCTGTTGGGCCCCGCCGCCGCCCCCGAAGTCCCGGACGGGCCGGTGGCGTTGGAGCCGCCGGGGGGCGGGCCGGCGGCTCCCCCCGAGGTCCCGGCGCCCACCGGCTGCCAGATGAGGCTGTAGTAGACGGCGAGCACGATGGCGGCCAGCGACACGGAGAGCACGTAGGCGAACACGGTGGCGAGCCGGACCCACTTCTTGTTGGTCTTGGCCGCCATCTTCGCCTTCTTGTCCCCGGTGTAGGTGGCCGGCTTGCCCCGCTCGGCCGGGGCCGCGTCGCGCTCCTTCATGGGGGGGCCCCGGCCTTTGCCCCGGTGCTCCACGGCCCCGGTTGGAGGGGGCCTGGCGGCCTGCAAGGACTGGGCAAGGGGCGGCCCGGCGCCCTCGGTTCCCGGCCGCTCGGCTCTCCGCAGCCGCTCCTCACGCCGCCAGCCCGCAGCCCGCCACTGCGTCGCTGCAGCCGCCGCCGGGGCCTGGACCAGTCACCGCCGCCAGCGCCGCCGCCGCCGCCGGCCCGTCAGTTGCTTCCTCGCTGCCGCCACAGCCACAGCCGCCACAGTCGCCCGACTCCAAGTCCCCATCCGCCGCCGCCGCCGCCTGCCCGGCCGCCGGCCGCCCGGTCTCCAGTGGCCGCGCGGACTGCGCTCTCCGCTCCAGCCGGGCTCCCCCGCCTCGCGCGCCGGCAACAAGGGGCGGGGGAAAGCGCTGCTGGGGGCTGCCTCTTAAAAGGGCAACGGCGGGGGTCCGGAAGTGCCGCGCGGGGAGGAGGCTGGCTGTTGGCTGGCGCCGGGAGCCCCCCCGCCGGGACGCCCCGTTAAGAGAGGGTTAACTGAGGCTGTCTCTTAAAAGGGCAACGTCGCCGCAGCCCCGCAAGGGCTGACGCGGCGAGGGTGGGAGCCTCCGGCGCTTCTTTAAAAGGGGAACAGCGTCTTTTGGGGCGGAGAGGTGAACTAGAAGCTGGGCGGGAAGGGGCGGTCGGAGCGCGGAGCTGTCAACTCTGGCGCCTCCCCTCTGTTCGGACTGCCCGAAGTGACAGGTTATGTAGCAGCAGCGGCTTCCGCTCCCAGGCCTCAGTTTACCTCCAGAGGCGGGCGTGATTTCACGTTGTTGCTCTCGACTCGCGTCCCGTCCCACGTACCCTCCGGGCGGGTCTTTCAGACCCCTTTACTTCTAGCGAGCCTGGCCCAAGTCTGGCGTAGGCAGCTCAGGAACCTGGAGAATGCACTGAGGTTGCAGCCGGTCGGTTCCTTTCCCAGCCCTCACTCCCACCCGCAGCCGCATCCCGCCCGGGCTTCAGGCGCTCTCCCGATTCTCTGTCTTTTCCCGAGTCCGGAGAGTACACTTGCTGAGCTGGTTCTCCAGACTCTCCTCCCGCCTTAGTCCTGAAGTTCGCAACAGGTACCAGATCCCGCTTTAGGGGGATTCTGGCTCCCGGGTTTAGGCTTGATCCATGGACTCAAGAGGCTCCACTGAACCGGTGGAGCGGCTTACAGTTTTCTCTTCCTCTGACCCAATTCAGGTCTCAGCCTGGGCAGTGTTCCCTTGCCACCCTTCCCATGTGGGGCTTGTCATCCCTTGGAGAGTCTGTCTCCAAGCTCAGACTCTCAGTAGCCACTTCTCTCTTTTGCCTTCTCTCCGCCCCCGCCTGCATTCCCTGTCTAAAATTTCTGGTTCTCTCCTCCTTGAGTTCTGCCTTCCTTTGTTCCCAGAATTGGGTCTATGGACCGCCTGGGTATCTCAATGGGTATGGGAGAACTGCCTTGGAGTGGTGGGGTGGGGAGAAGACAGTCCTCATGGGGTTCTGTGGGTGAATCTTTCCTCCTGGCTCCTGGCTTCAGATTCTGTGGAACTGAGCCATCTTTCTCTTTTCCATTTCTCCAGCTTCTTAGTTTCAAGACACCATGCCCCCTTACGAAGAAGTCCCACCTCAACGCTGCTTCCCTGCCTCCTCAGCAGCACAGAAGTCAAGTGGCTGCCAGAGTTGAGTGTACTGATGAGTGCCTGGAACTGCAGCACCATAGCCAGGTGATTCCTGAAGCTCAGGTGCGAGTCTGCCACTAGCAATGGCCAGCCAGACTTATTCCAAGAACAGCATTCCCTTTTACTTTTCTGAGAAATTTTAAGGACATTGAACGTGTGGAGTGCTTATTGCCTTCTGCCGGCTGATGGGGAAAAGACAACCACTCTTTCCCTATTCTGCTCCCACGGTGGCCAGAGACCATCATGCAGGATGACCTGTTAAGTCAAACCCCCTGGATTGTCTCTGGATGTTGAACTCTCTTCTCTCCCTTACTCTCTGACTTTCCTGGTAGGACTGTTTGTACCAGCTATACCAAGGTGAATTATTAGTAAATTTTCCAAGTGAGTCCATCCAACCCAAAGCCTCCTTCCAACTGCATCCTTGAATGCACTCAGTTTCTTCTGTTGCAAATTAAACTTCTTTCTTCTTGCTTGGCTCCCAGTGAAGTAGGAAAACAGTCTGTCACTTTTTTCCATACGGAAGAATAAATATACTTGCAGCCCCTATTCAAATCCTCTCACCCTATTCTTCTCCAAACTAAACAGTGCCAGCTTCTTTAACCTGTCATCAATAAGCTCTATTTATTATCTGGATTTACACAGTGTCTTTTACCCTAGGAACTCAAAATGCTTTCAGATATAATTGAGCCTGATCTCCGCGGTGCCTGAGCCATTAAGAAACCATTAGTATATTCCTATTGCAGGCAACTAAATGGCCCCCTAGTGGCCTGAAAGTGAATATGCTTCTTTAAGAGCCTCTCTTGGTCTAAGGGTAGGCAGAGTCAGAGCAGAGAATCAAAGCAGCGTGGGGACAGAATAGGCCCCAAAGGTCCTCTTTTGTAAATACCCTAGAATCGTGCCCACAGCATCCTATGGAGCACCCTCCAGCATCAGCTAAAAGACCCTCCATGTTGGTGTACCTTATTGTCTGCTCCCTAAGGCAGCCCTTTTGGGGTTTGGAAAGTTCTGACCAACTTTCCAAAGTTGTCGCAGTAGCGACATCCACATCTTTATTATATGCTCAGCATTATGCTAGGGCTTCCCAGGTGGTTCAGTGGTAAAGAACCCACCTGCCAATGTAAAAGCTTCAGGAGACTCGGGTTCTATCCCTGGGTCAGGAAGATCCCTTGGAGGGGAAAATGGCAACCCACTCCAGTATTTTTGCCTGGAAAATCCTGTGGACAGAGGAGTCTGGTGGGCTACAGTCCATGGGGTCGCAAAGAGTTGGACACAACTGACATGCACACAGCCGGCACTATGCTAAGCACTTACATTCCTTGCCTCATTTGTCTCACAATAATCTATCAGGCAGTTATTATTTATCTTCATTTTAGAGATGAATAAATTGCCTCCAAAAAAGTTCAACAACTTACCCAATGTCTCATAACTAGAGAGAATTCAAACCTGAGTCTTTCTGACTCTAGGACCTTAGATCCTGATCTCTCTCTGCCTCATAGGTAGAGCTGAAAGTTGTCTCTGTAATGAATGTTGGGAGTACTGCCCACATCACCCTCAGGATCAAGGCACTCATTCCTTCAGCTATTAGGGATGTTGACTTCTGATGGCTCACAGCTGCTACTGTCTCTGGGCATTGCCCGTAGGCACCGAAGGAAGCTGCATCTTTCTCTTGGCTCACAAGACCAAAAAACAGAGCCAAGTTGCAACAAACCTGGGAAGAGAAGAAGGAGGGCTCCATCTCCAAAATGCTGCAGCAGTAGCCAATATGTATTGACAGGAGCCAGGAGAGAATGTATAGGCTGAATCAAGGGGGAGCTGAATACTATTAAGTTGAATGAGGGGGAGTTTATTGATTTAGGAGCACTCTCCTATGAAACAGGATTTCATATCCTGACAAGGATCCTGGGAGACAGGCCACCAACTGAAATGGAAATGCCAGAAGTATCATGGCAGAAGGTGGAAGGAGGGTTCAAAAAACCCAGAGAAGTGGTCATGCTCTAGTGGATATTCTAGTGTAAGGCCAGAAATCCACTTCAGTTCTACAGGAAGGCCCAGAGGATACTCTTGTTATCAGAGCAAAGAGGAGTGCACTTACCGAGAAGCTGAGTTTTCGCTGTCCTCTGCAGGTCAGGGCCGACAGCAAGAGGCCAAAACAGAACTGGCTCCCTAATACCAGTGGTGATGACAGGATCACAAAATGATGGAGACCGGAGGTTGGCACACCATTGTGAGGAGCAGCAAGTTGGACTGGCAACTGGGGGGTCCTGATGGTAGAGCAATGCAGATGGTTAATAAAATAGGATGTAACATTACTGGGGCAAATTAGTGCAAAGAGTTCCCTTTTCACAATTTTGCAAGTCTCTTAAATGTGGTTTTATAGACAACAGCTGGATTCTCATATCAGCTGTGGTTGGCTATATGTTGTTTTGTTTAAAATATGTGAAGAAAATCTGGCCTCACAAAGATATGTAGTTGGAAAAGGAGCATTTTAATAGTCTTTTCAACTAATTGTGGGTATTTTTCTTTGATACTACACCAAAACTCAACAAGTGGTATTTTCTTAAATGATAGTTATAATGTAGAATATGAAACTCTTTCAATGAACTTTTGTACTCAATCACATTAAAGTCTATTGATCTCTCTTGTATTCTTTTATTTTTTTCAGCATTCACCAGCTTTATTTTTATTTTAGAAAGTAATATATACTCGGTAAAAAAATTATCATGCATTTTGAATGACTTTTCTACCTGTGCATGATTTTGTTACATACTTTGGTCATTCGAAAAATATTAGGTCATTGAATTATACAGATCTTTCATATATTGATACAATACATTATATAATACTAAAATTCAAATTTGTTATTATCATCAGAAATATTGGGAATCTGTCAACTTGATGATAGTGCATACAAGTTTCCTAAAATTCTAATTTTCATTTGAAAGCTCAAATTGTGTCATTGACGATAGATACTATCAGTTGTTTTGCTCAGAGTTATAGGCTTACTTGTCTTGAATTTGAGAAAATATCTGCCAAATAACCAAGTCCAATGACCACAGTTTATCTGTCAGTTATTTCTTCAAGTGAAAGTGATGTTTCATAAAAAAAAAAAAAAAAGGCTAGTTTAGGTTATTCTCAATTGTGCAAGTACTTTTGGTTATTCTCAATTGTGCAAGAACCATTCTATTTCTGTGTGCAATACAGTACTTTCTATTTAATTACAGAGAAAATTAAAAAGACATGTATTTACAGGTTATGATTTAATAAAATTTAACAACTTTCATTGCTTCATTAAGGACATACTTAACTAAAACTAATTGTTTTCTTCTCTTCCTTCCTTCCCCTTCCCCCCTCCCTGGCCACTACCAGAACTGTTTGGTTCCACTGCCTTGGTTTGATAAGGTGCCAGACATTTTATGCAACATTGCTTTTAGTGCAAATGTCAACACAGTTAAAAAGATAAATAATGTCTTATATGCAAATATTTTGACCTTGTGAAATACCTGAAATGGTTTCAGGAACTCCCAGGGATCTACAGACCACACACAGAATTGCTGAGTTGTACAATGAAAAGAAATCAAGAATGAAAGACCGGGAGACTGGTGATAGTTGCTCTAATAAAAATTCACAATACCAGGCTTCCCCGGTGGCTCAGTGGTAAAGAATCCACCAGCCAAAGCAGGAGACACAGATTGAGTCCCTGATCCTGGAAGATCCCACATGCTGTGGAGCAACTAAACCCATGAACCGCAGGCTCTGAGCCTGTGCTCTAGAGCCTGGGAACTGCAACTACTGAGCCCACAGGCCTCAGCTACAGAAGCCCATGCACTGAGAGCCTGTGCTCCACACCAAGGGAAGCGGCTGCAAAGAGCCCCACACATCACAATGAGCAAGTAGCCACTGCTCACACAGCTAGAGAAAAGCCTGCCCAGCAACCAAGAGCCAGCACAGCCACAATACATAAATACAACTTAAATCAATCAATCAATAAAAGAATTAGAAATATCAGCTTAAAGAAAAAAGGCACAATACCTTGTCTGGTTTCTAGACCTGACTCCATTTTCAGATCCAAAACCCTTTGACTGAAGGAGAGACTGGGTCCCAGGAGGAAGGCCTCTATAATAATGTGGCAATACAGCAATGATTGTTCTACTCCTTCCCCAGAGGGACCTATGGCCGTTTACCTGGGTAACTGTACAGGGGGGAAAGTGGAATAGCCAAACTTTTTAAGGTCATACAGTGTCTGAGTTGACACTGATATCTGGAGACCTGAACTATCTTCATGGCTGCCTGGTAGAGCAGCCCTACGTAAAAATATGTGCAGGCCCCCGGGCTGTAGCAAATGGCTTGATGAGCTGGTTAGAGGCCTAGAAAGAGAAACAATGGAAACCTGGAAACAAGAAGAGGCACGCGGGGAAGTTATCTATAGGAGTAAACACAAAGTGTGAAGACCCACACATTGTATGTTAATGGCCACCAGAGGGGACCCACTGTGGAGGAGAGGCTACATAGTCAAGCAGATATAATGGTCTGGCTAGTTGACATCAGTCAGTCTCTGTCACTGACCACTTGTGCTGGCCCAATGGGTACACGGATAAAGTGGCCATGCTGGCATAGATGGAGGCTACACACAGTGTATGGTGGCAGGGACAGGCCTAACAGAATGGGCTCTCATTCACCAAGGCTGACTTTTTATTGTTCCTGCCAAATATCCAACCTGCCAACATCTGACAGCTAACCAGCTACTTGGTGATGAATTGACTACATTGTACTGGTTTTAATGTAGAAGGGTTGGTGATTTATCCCGACGTGAATCAACATGTATTCTGGATTGTTCTGTCTCTCTTGCTAAAGGCCTCAAGTATCACTGCTCTCTGAGAGCTTAAAGAGTGTTTGATTCATAGACATGGGATCTCACACAACATTACATCAGACCAAGAGTCCTACTTCAGAGCAAGACAATGGTCACATAGTCACAGAAGAGCTTCTGGGCACATAGAATCTTCTGGTCTCACCACATTCTTTGCTACCTATCTACTGGTGAAAAGAGCTGATAGAGTGAAGGAACAGTCTTTCAAAGGTGCAGCCGAAGCACTACTTTAGAGATGGTGGGACATCATGCTACAGGATGAAGTATGCACCCTGTTTAATTATAATATGGCCCAGCAGTAGGATACAGAAGCCTAATTAACATGGGGTTGAAGTTGGAGCAGCCCCACTCACCATCACTCCCAATGATACTTTGGGAGAATTTATGGTTGCTATTCCCACAGTTCTAGGATCTCTGGGTTTAGAGAATCTCGTTCCTAGAGGTGGGACATTTCCATGAGGGCACAGGGAAAAAAACTCATGAACTTTAAGTGTGGCTGCTTCCCGCCTCTTAGTTTTCTTGTGTCAAGAGACCAGCAGGCAAGAAAAAGGAGTCACTTCCTGCTGGGGGTACTTGACCCTGATCCTTGGGAGGACGATGGCTGCTGCTCTATCATGGGGCCAGGGAAGGATATATTTGGCACCCAGGTGATCCTCTAGGGTGTCTCTTGATACTCTCTTGCCCAATTTTGATAGGTTTGGCAGCATGGCTTGAGAAGGGCATGGTGATTAGGAGCTCAGACTCCTGAGCCAGGTGGGCCACTGAGATCATGAGAGATACCAACTGAAGGGAAAGAGAATCTAGAAGGGGTAATAGAGGGATGCTGAATATCAGCCTGACACCAAGACAAGCTTCAGTAGTGAGGACTATATTTCATCCTACTTGCCTCCCTGTAAGTTCCCCAGAGGAAACAATCACCAGAATTCTGGAGTGGCTTTTCCTAGGCAGAGGGTGCTTACCATATGATGCAAATATTTCTGAGCTGTGCAAAGGGGAACACTGTCCTGGTTGGTAGGATGCACCACCCAGATCTTGCCTCTGGGACCAAGAAGCTTATCCCCAAGCTGGTAGGAGTGTTGCTGCTGATGGCTCACAGCTGAGTTTCTCCCCAGGTATTTCCTTCAAATGCCAAAGTGAGCTGTCTTTCCTGACTTCATGAAGGATAATCTACTAGGTCACTGTTGCAGGAGGGCTTTCAACCTCAGTCGGGACCAACTCTGAAAGGTCCTCCCCACCTTCAAGCTCCCTGTGGAGGAGTCCTTGATTGTGACCTCATCCTTGATCCTTTTCTTCCTCTGCTCAATCTTGTTTCCTTCACTCCCTCAGATATGTTGTTTCTGAGAGCACTAAATAACTAACTAAATAACTCCCAATAAACTTCCTACAAGCAAATCTTCGTTTCATAATATTTCATGAGAAACCTGATCTAAGACAGTCACCTAAACCCCTAAAATTCCAGTCTTTGGGACCCAAAGGTGAACAAGTCTCATCCACTTGAAGGTGGACCTCACCATCTTCTTCTATGCTATATGGCTCCCTCTGCCAGCCCTCACAGAGCGTCGGGTGCATCCTACACCCTGGCCACCTTCCACCAAATGTCCTCCAGCTTGCTTTCCCCCGTGATAAAGCCACCGAGACTGAAGTCCCGGAGTGCAGTCAATGTGGTCTGACGTGCCAAAATGAGCATAGGCTTGAGTCTTCCTTGGTTTGAGAGCCCTGGGTACACATTGGAACCAAGGCTGAAGCTCTTCAGAAATCCAAACTCCTCACTACCCCTTCCCCACCCACACATCCCAGGTCCTGATGCAGAAGGTCTGGGTACAGCAAGGAATAGGCAGTGTTTCCAGAGCTTCCCAGGCGATTCTGATTGATATCAAAATGGAGAGTCACTGGGCTCAGTTTTCCACTTTAATTCAGCAGCCTAAGAGTCTGTCCGTTTTTTTGGCAGCCTTTTCATTTGACTCATGAAATGAAAACCTGTCAGCGAAAACCCTCAGTTTTATTCACACATGCTTCTGCTAAGCCGCTACTTCCCCACCCTGTCCTTGTACACTCGGTGCTTTGGAGCCAAGCCCAGATCTCTCAGTTAAGCCCTGTTCACTTTACCTTGTGAGGTTCAGGCTATTGCTCCAGTGGGTTAGGATGTTTGGGGATCCTGAGTGTGTCTCTCAACAATTTCCCTGTCCTTCCAACAATTTTCCACCCAGCAGGTGGCTGGGTTCATAGAGCAGTGATCCCAGCCTGGCTCCCCGTGCCTGACTAGGAAACCGATCTTCAGTGGCTTCCTGCTACTTGCAAAGTTGAAGGGCTGGTTCACTGTGGCTTTGCCCAAGTCCTGATAAAAAGATGGACCAGGATAGGAGTAAGGATGGAAGCAATCGATCAGTTCTGAGGGCATTTCTTATGCACAAGTCACCATGGCTGCCTGGAGAAGAATGTGTCTAACTTATTTCCATCACACTTATGAAAACAGGCCCTTTTCACAGACAGATGAACCGCGGCAGAGAAAATGAGAAATGTCTCCAAGAACAGCCTATAGGAGGAAGAGGCTATCCTTTTCCTACTGTCTTCAGCTCTCATCTCTACGTTTGTCATCTCCCAGAGGAAAGAGACAAGGTTGGCCCTTCTGAATGGAAAGATTTTTAGAGCTGGAATGAATCTTGGAAATGATCAAAAGATTAAAGATCAGAGAGCTCAGGTAACTTGCCACGATCTCATAGCAAACCTTTTCTCCAGTTGAGATTGAAATCAACGTTTCTTGAGGATGGATCAGGCTTCCCCTAGCTATACCTCCATGTAGTTTGATCCAAAATGACACTTCAAAAGGAAACACACATGGGACTGCTTCTTTTCCATTTTAAAGTCCCAGATGGTTTCTTCTATGATTCTAGGAGGGATTGGCATGGGAGGACAGGCAATACCTTCCTCCTGGGTTTCTGCAGAGAACTCTTGATCACCTGCTTTCTTCCCCAAGGGATTAGCAGCTCAGCACCTGCTTACCCAGCCTTGTCCCTGCCTCCATTCATATTCAGCTCTCAGCATGCCTTTGGTGGCTGGGTCTGGAGCCACAGCTGGACATACAGCCAAACTAATGGACAGCCCCTGGTCCTTACTCTCTTGCCTGCCTCATCAGCTGTTAAGGTGGTAAGGTGGTGGGAGGTTGGTGCTTGTCCATGATGTGAGCCCTTGTGGTTATGACGTCAGGAGTACAGGCTGCTTGGGGGACAGTCTGCTTCAGGTCTAAACCAGGAGCACCCCTAACTCAATCTGCCCTGGGAAGGGTAGGATCATACCTTGGCATCAGCCCCTGATCCACACAAACCGCCAAAAAAGAATCCAAAGAGCAAGTCAGTGAAGATGCTTGTGGAAACGATAGCAATATATACTGAAGAGAAAGTAATGAGAAACGGATTTTCTTCTGTCTGTGTCTAACAAGTAATAATGTTAACAACAAAACAACAAAAATAATGATAATACTATTGTGCTCATGTGCAGGCCATGTATGAAGTACTTTACATCCATTATATAATTTAATTCTTATAGAGTCCTGTGAGGCATGACGATCCCCATTTTACAGGTGAGAAAGCTGAGGCACGGGAAGGTTAGATATCACAAGACAAACAAGCTAGCAGGTGGCTGGGTTCATAGAGCAGTGATCCCAGCCTGGCTCCCCGTGCCTGACTAGGAAACTGATCTTCAAGGACACAACATCTGAGCCATTTTCATTTCAAAAGTAAGCTGGCCACTGGCCAAAGACTCACCACAGGCCTCCAGGCTCCTGAGCCCCACTGCTTCATCAGGCGAGATGGCAGCAGGTGGAAACCCACCTAATCTGACTCTCTCATTCGTCTGGTAACTAGGCCACCCGACGACCTAAGTTCAACTTCCACCACTAAACTTCTCTGATGAACAGGTTGAAAAACCAAAAGCATGGGGTCCTCACACAGCTGCCAGGTGAGCAAGTGACCTCAGGACCTGCCTATGGGGCTCCAGGCCACCTGGATCTCCCTGGGAGGTAGCACCCTGTTGCAGCTAACTTCTTACAGCCTTCTACCACCCAAAGCTCGGCCATGCCAAACTCTCCAGCGTACCCATCACCACAACTGACAGACAGACCCTCCAGAGACTTCCCTGAGGATCTGCCCTGCTCAGATTTCCAGCCCTTCCCCAGGAGGCCCGAGCTTTCTAGTGCGCCCAGCAGGGGGCAGCCTCACCCTTCCTCCTTCTGCGCTGGGGGTGAGATTGGGAGCCGGTGTGGTGTGAGGCACTCTCTACTCAGCTCAGCCCAGGAGTCAATTTCCCAAACTGGGTATTCATGTGACCTCTCTTGATTTTCTCTATATCCACTCTACCATTATTTACACAATATTTTTGTCATTCATATTTTAAAATACCTAAATGTATTTTTGAAGGAAAAGAAGCCCTCTTTGGGCTTCCCTGGTGACGCAGATGGTAAAGAATCTGCCTGCAGTGCAGGAGACCCGGGTTCAGTCCCTGGGTCAGGAAGATCCCCTGGAGAAGGAAATGGCAACCTGCTGCAATATTCTTACCTGGAAAATTCCATGGACAGAAGGGCCTGGCGGGCTACAGTCCAAGGAGGTTGCAAAGAGTCAAATATGACTGAGCATCTAACACTTTCACTTTCAAACCCTCTTTGATGAACGTCTTCCCCCCTCCCTTCGCTGCATGGGTCTCCTGCATTCTGGGGGCTGCTTTGCAGGATGTGGGCAGGAGAGGACAGTTGAGGCTATAGCTGGGAGCCTCAAGAACTGGGTGTGTGATGGCGAGGGAGGGTAAGGAGGGAGGGGAAATATATAATTATAACTGATTCAAGATGATGTACAGCAGAGACCACCACAACATGGTAAAGCAATTATCCTACAACTAAAAAAAAAAGAACTGGGTCCAGGTAGTGAATGTCATCACTGGGTAAAGATGAGTGAATCTTTACTCTGTGGATTCAGAGCTTCAGCATTCAGAGGCTGAGATAGAAAGGGTAAGAGAGTAAAGAGCCCTGAAATCCTTGCCCCAGTCCCATGAAATGGGGGCGGGGGGTCTGTACAGGGTGGGGATTGTCTTTCCAGATTTGGAGAGAAGGCTTCAGGGTGGACAAGAGGGAGGCACTTGGGTGTAGGAACGGGGTGCCTGCAGGTGACAGGTGCAGGGGCTTTGGGAAGGGACAGGGATTTCCCTTGCAAAATGCATTCAAACAGACAGAGAGTGAACCTGATCCCAGGGAGGGACTCATCGGAAGAGCAGGAGACACCAGAGGGGCCCACAGATGGGCCTGGGCTGGAGGCGTTGGGGAGAAGAGGCGAGAGACGGCAGGACTCAGAGGGAAGGGAGCCTGGCTGAGTGCTTCCAGAGGGCAGGTCAGCATGGAGTCCCAAGCTGATTTCATAGGCTGTCAGGCCTTACTCCAACCCAGTGATCTTACAATCGTTTTTCTGGGAGTTATTTTTGTGCTAGGAATCCCCTCAGCTCCAGCCCCCAAAGGGCCCCCCTCCTCCCGCCCTGGGCCAGACTGGCCATTGGAGGCAGTTCTAGGGCCTGGGGAAGGGTTCCGTGGCGGCCAGGGGGTGGCTCCAGGGTCCATGATGGGACCTGGGGCAGAAAGTGGGGCCCTGAGAGGGGAAGGAAGTCCTGGTCGGAGCTCAGGCTCCCCCAGCTGGGTTAAGAAGGGTGATAAGAGCAGGTTGGGCAAGAGGAAGTGGGCTGGACTGCCCTGGGCTCTGACAGCTCCCAGGGCCTGGGCCTGGGCTGGAGCAGAGTTAGGGTCATGCGTCCTGACCTGACAGAGCAGAGGCCTCTCTGAACAGCACCCCCTGCCCTAAGCGTTCTCTCCGACAGGCCCCAGTGCAGCAGAGGAGGGAGCGTGCAGGAGACCACAGTGGAGGGCGGTGGCTGAAGGGTGCTCAGGGCTTGTGTGCCGAGTGGCAGCTAGTCAGTGAGGGTCCAGGCCTCGGCCAGTCTGGAGGGCTGAGAGGAGGGAGTCATGTGACAGGTGAGGGGTGCAGTTGCCTCACTTGCACCTCATTTTCATGGGGAGGAAGGGTTGAGAAAGAGGAGCTGGGTGTTCAGCAAACTTTGCTTATTCAAAGCACTCAATCCCTGCTGGACCCTGCCCTGCCCTCAACTCCCATCTTCAGGGTGGTCCCAGCCTCCTCCTCGGCCTCTGAGAGATGGACTCCGGTGCTCAGGACCCCACCTCTGTGGGGGCCCATTCCCTCAAAGTGTCCTCCTGGGGAACAGCACCCCTAGCTCATGCCCTCGCGGCATCTGATCTAGGACTGAGAGGCCCTTGCTCCGAGGCGACCAGACCTCATGACCTGCCTCTCAGTGCCGAGCAGCACAGAGAAGGAAGCCTTGAGCAGGAAGTGCTGAGGCGCCGGGTGAGGGCGGGGGCTTTGGGGGGGGAGCCCGGCCTCCAAGGGCAGGAGCAGCGGCCACAGCCCCCCACTGCAGGCGGAGGCTGATTTAAAAGGCAGATGGGCCTCTGGCTGAAGCACTCCGTCCTGCACCCTGTGCGCTGTAAGAGCACCCAGGCTTCCGGACTAGCTGGGGCGGGTGCCATGTGAGCCCGGCTAGGCTCCCCTCCTGCCCGCCCTCTCTCCTCCCTTCCTGAGCGCTCTGCCTGCCCAGCCTCTCCAAAGAGGGCCGCTTGGCACCATGTCTCTTCTCAACCCTGTCCTGCTGCCCCCTACAGTGAAGGCCTATCTGAGCCAAGGGGAGCGCTTCATCAAATGGGATGATGTGAGTGGGGCTGGAGAGGGCTGATGCGGTGATGGGGTGGCGGATGGGCTGCTGCGGGCTTTGCCAAGGGGACTGGGTTGGTTTATGTCTGCCAGGATTCAGGAGCCCGTGTGGCTTGGCCAGGCAGCTGATACAGCTGCCCAGATAANATATATAATTATAACTGATTCAAGATGATGTACAGCAGAGACCACCACAACATGGTAAAGCAATTATCCTACAACTAAAAAAAAAAGAACTGGGTCCAGGTAGTGAATGTCATCACTGGGTAAAGATGAGTGAATCTTTACTCTGTGGATTCAGAGCTTCAGCATTCAGAGGCTGAGATAGAAAGGGTAAGAGAGTAAAGAGCCCTGAAATCCTTGCCCCAGTCCCATGAAATGGGGGCGGGGGGTCTGTACAGGGTGGGGATTGTCTTTCCAGATTTGGAGAGAAGGCTTCAGGGTGGACAAGAGGGAGGCACTTGGGTGTAGGAACGGGGTGCCTGCAGGTGACAGGTGCAGGGGCTTTGGGAAGGGACAGGGATTTCCCTTGCAAAATGCATTCAAACAGACAGAGAGTGAACCTGATCCCAGGGAGGGACTCATCGGAAGAGCAGGAGACACCAGAGGGGCCCACAGATGGGCCTGGGCTGGAGGCGTTGGGGAGAAGAGGCGAGAGACGGCAGGACTCAGAGGGAAGGGAGCCTGGCTGAGTGCTTCCAGAGGGCAGGTCAGCATGGAGTCCCAAGCTGATTTCATAGGCTGTCAGGCCTTACTCCAACCCAGTGATCTTACAATCGTTTTTCTGGGAGTTATTTTTGTGCTAGGAATCCCCTCAGCTCCAGCCCCCAAAGGGCCCCCCTCCTCCCGCCCTGGGCCAGACTGGCCTTTGGAGGCAGTTCTAGGGCCTGGGGAAGGGTTCCGTGGCGGCCAGGGGGTGGCTCCAGGGTCCATGATGGGACCTGGGGCAGAAAGTGGGGCCCTGAGAGGGGAAGGAAGTCCTGGTCGGAGCTCAGGCTCCCCCAGCTGGGTTAAGAAGGGTGATAAGAGCAGGTTGGGCAAGAGGAAGTGGGCTGGACTGCCCTGGGCTCTGACAGCTCCCAGGGCCTGGGCCTGGGCTGGAGCAGAGTTAGGGTCATGCGTCCTGACCTGACAGAGCAGAGGCCTCTCTGAACAGCACCCCCTGCCCTAAGCGTTCTCTCCGACAGGCCCCAGTGCAGCAGAGGAGGGAGCGTGCAGGAGACCACAGTGGAGGGCGGTGGCTGAAGGGTGCTCAGGGCTTGTGTGCCGAGTGGCAGCTAGTCAGTGAGGGTCCAGGCCTCGGCCAGTCTGGAGGGCTGAGAGGAGGGAGTCATGTGACAGGTGAGGGGTGCAGTTGCCTCACTTGCACCTCATTTTCATGGGGAGGAAGGGTTGAGAAAGAGGAGCTGGGTGTTCAGCAAACTTTGCTTATTCAAAGCACTCAATCCCTGCTGGACCCTGCCCTGCCCTCAACTCCCATCTTCAGGGTGGTCCCAGCCTCCTCCTCGGCCTCTGAGAGATGGACTCCGGTGCTCAGGACCCCACCTCTGTGGGGGCCCATTCCCTCAAAGTGTCCTCCTGGGGAACAGCACCCCTAGCTCATGCCCTCGCGGCATCTGATCTAGGACTGAGAGGCCCTTGCTCCGAGGCGACCAGACCTCATGACCTGCCTCTCAGTGCCGAGCAGCACAGAGAAGGAAGCCTTGAGCAGGAAGTGCTGAGGCGCCGGGTGAGGGCGGGGGCTTTGGGGGGGGAGCCCGGCCTCCACGGGCAGGAGCAGCGGCCACAGCCCCCCACTGCAGGCGGAGGCTGATTTAAAAGGCAGATGGGCCTCTGGCTGAAGCACTCCGTCCTGCACCCTGTGCGCTGTAAGAGCACCCAGGCTTCCGGACTAGCTGGGGCGGGTGCCATGTGAGCCCGGCTAGGCTCCCCTCCTGCCCGCCCTCTCTCCTCCCTTCCTGAGCGCTCTGCCTGCCCAGCCTCTCCAAAGAGGGCCGCTTGGCACCATGTCTCTTCTCAACCCTGTCCTGCTGCCCCCTACAGTGAAGGCCTATCTGAGCCAAGGGGAGCGCTTCATCAAATGGGATGATGTGAGTGGGGCTGGAGAGGGCTGATGCGGTGATGGGGTGGCGGATGGGCTGCTGCGGGCTTTGCCAAGGGGACTGGGTTGGTTTATGTCTGCCAGGATTCAGGAGCCCGTGTGGCTTGGCCAGGCAGCTGATACAGCTGCCCAGATAAACCTGGGGGTGAGGGTATGTGCCCAAGCCTGTGTCGCTCGGCGGCCAGGGCCTAAGGCTCTGTGTGTGGATGGGAGGGGAGGATGGCTGCTCGGGTGGTCGCAGGAGGAAGCCTCTTTGGGTCTGGGTCTCCCCTTCTCCCCAACCCCCAAGAAGAGCAGGGTGTGTCTCTCCTGGTCTCAGTGAGGGAGAGAGGAAAGGTGCCCCAGAGCCAAGGCCGGACCAGAAGCAGAGGTGAGCCAGGCCTCTGCTCCCGGCATAAGCACCTGCTCCTCTGCACCCACTCGGCCTGTCCCGGGGATGTCCCGCTCCCCGCCAGCGGCTGTGGGATGACCCTGAGCGAGGGCGGCTCTGCTCCCTGGGGCCTGGGAGGAACTTATAGACTTCTGCTTTTGCCGGCTGCTCTCTGCCTGGCTCCCTGACGCCTGCCAGTCTGCAGGGAATGGGGAAACCACGCTTTGTCCTGCACCTCTGTCTCCCTGTGTCTGCTCCTTCTCAAACTGGGCCTGCTTCCTAGCTTCTGGTTCTCCTGGACCCTGAAAATGTGTGTGTGGCCACAGGCCAGGGGTTCTCTGGGTGGGGAAGGGGAAGGGTTTAGGGTCCTCCTCAAGGAGGGGAGGCTGCTGGGCTGGGCTGCTGTGAGAGTCAGAGCTGGCTGGTCCCAGAGAGGGAACCTGAAGGCTGAGTGGTGGGGCAGGAGGGGTGGGCCCTTAGGGCTGGTTCCTCCTCCTCACAGGTGGGATGAGGGGGGCCATGAGTTACGGCTCTCAGGCCTTTGGAACTGGGCTCGGCTGAGTAATCCGGCTGCCATGACTGTGGGGAGCGGCCCGTGGTAAGGGGCCTTCTGCTTTGACAGGAGTGGTGTGGCCACTGCGGCATGGTGGAGGTATGTCCTGGGAGTCTGCGGGACGAGGGAAGTGGCTCAGAATGAAAAGTGAAGTGGCCTCTCTCAGTTCCTCTGGGAAATGTGTGTAACCTTAGCGTCATTATGGATGGGGATGTGCCATGTGGCCTTCTCTGCAAGCCAGCCTCCGTGTACCCAGCGGGCCCACTGCCCTCCCTGAGGCAGGGCACTGCAGGGTCCTGGACCCTGCCTCCCACGAGCAGGAAGCTCCCGGTCTCAGGCAAATGCACCTGCCAGATGAGGCTCTGCTCTCAGACTGCCTTTGGTCCAGTTGGCAGATGACCTGGGTATTGGATAAGCACAGTGCATGTAATGAGCTCTCAACTTTTGTGTCTCAGAGCCCCTTTACAAGGTATTCTGTGGGAGAAGCTCCCCTATGACCCCCGAAGGACACTCACCAGTCATGAGACATTCCATTTGCTCTTGGGGAATAGACAAGCCTATGGACTCTTTTCCTCACAAAGCCCAGTCTAACTTCAGAGACTAGTTATTTCAAAACTCCAACCTGACTTAGAATGACATCTTCTACCCCACCTCCAAGAATGGTTTCAGGTGAGCTGCAGACACTCTGCGAAGGCCTGTGGGGCATCCCCTGCTCCTCCTCTATGCCTGTTAGCAGTGGGGTGCACAGAGGGATGAGGCAAAGAGGTACTGATGCTGTTAACTGAGCCACTGCTATCATGGACTGGGCCTGGCAAAAGGTTAAGACTTCTTTTTTTTCTCATGCATATTTTTGAGGATTCTTAGGAGACCCACCAGCCACCTTCCCCAAACTGGGGAATCTTTTTCCTTAATTAAAAAAATTTTTTGGCCTGTACCACACAGCATGTGGGGGTCTTAATTCCTTGAGCAAGGATGGAACCTCTGCACCCCCACCCTGCAATGAAAGTGCAGAATCTTAATCACCAGACCTTCCAGGGAAGCCCCTGGGAATCTCTTAGGGTCCTCCCGGGTTTGTGCTAAATACTTCAGTCGTGAATGACTCTTTGTGACCCCATGGACTGTAGCCTGCCAGGCTTCTTTGTCCATGGGATTCTCCAGGCAAGAATACTGAAATGGGTTACCATAACCTCCTCTAGGGGATCTTCCCTACCCAGGAATTGAACCCATGTCTCCTGCAGCTCCTTCATTGCAGATGGATTCTTCACCCTTGAGCCACCAGGGAAGCCCAAGCTCCTCCTATCATTTCTATTTCAGGAGGTCACTTGAAATGACTTCTTCAGCCCTTCAGAATCCAGTTACCACTTTCAGTTTCTTGCAACTTTGGCTTTGCCCCTCTCCCACACAGGCCCATTTTGGACCCAGAAAATACGGATTCGTTGCCCTACAGACTCTGGGGGTTTGGGCTCACTATCACTCCACTATGACCCTCTCTCTCCAATAGTCAGCCCGTATGTCACCCATTCGTTTTCCCAGGTAGGTGTCAGACAAAAGCTTTCCAAGTGCAGGAGGTTTAAGGGGTGAGGGGTCAGGCCCCCCAACCCTCCCTTGGGGAGGCAAGGGAACGGAGTTCACAACATAGCTTTTTTCAGAATTAGCAGTGTTCTCTTCCCTCTCATATCCTAACCACCCTGGATTTGAGAACATTCTTCTGGACCATTTCCTTTGTAAGTTTTGCTTTTGTTCTGGTTTGGTATGTAGCAACTACAATGCCTTGTTGGAAACTTCAACTTCAGTATCTTGTTATTTGTGCATACAAAGACCATTAAGATAAAAGGTAGCCTGTGTGCTCTGTGAGTGGAACAGGAGTTCAGAAGTGAGTTCATTCTTCATTCACTAGCTCCTTCAGCAAACATGGCGCACAGAGCTCACGGTCTAGTAGAGGCTGGTTTCCGGGGAGTCTGTGAGCCCCTGGGGATTTCTGAGATAGGCTTAGAGAACCGGCTCTTACCCTGTTGTTGCAGCGTATCTCAGGAAAGGCTTGCCAGAAGCTAGTCTTTGATGATATTTTAGGCAAGAAAGTTTGGGTGCTTGTGCTGGGAGGTGGGAAGGCATGTGGGACAGTTGGGTGGTTGGGATTCACGGATGGGAGGACTGGGCAGGCAGGAAGCTAGGCTGCTTTGCAGGGATTGGGTTCTCGGGTCTCACCATGTTTAGTTCTCCTGGAGGTAGCATGGAGTCTTGGTGAGGAACATTCTACCCCTTGGTTGACTTGTGGGCCTTGAAAACAGGGTAATGTGGGGGCCAAGACCCTTGCTTGGGATCTANTCTGAGCCAAGGGGAGCGCTTCATCAAATGGGATGATGTGAGTGGGGCTGGAGAGGGCTGATGCGGTGATGGGGTGGCGGATGGGCTGCTGCGGGCTTTGCCAAGGGGACTGGGTTGGTTTATGTCTGCCAGGATTCAGGAGCCCGTGTGGCTTGGCCAGGCAGCTGATACAGCTGCCCAGATAAACCTGGGGGTGAGGGTATGTGCCCAAGCCTGTGTCGCTCGGCGGCCAGGGCCTAAGGCTCTGTGTGTGGATGGGAGGGGAGGATGGCTGCTCGGGTGGTCGCAGGAGGAAGCCTCTTTGGGTCTGGGTCTCCCCTTCTCCCCAACCCCCAAGAAGAGCAGGGTGTGTCTCTCCTGGTCTCAGTGAGGGAGAGAGGAAAGGTGCCCCAGAGCCAAGGCCGGACCAGAAGCAGAGGTGAGCCAGGCCTCTGCTCCCGGCATAAGCACCTGCTCCTCTGCACCCACTCGGCCTGTCCCGGGGATGTCCCGCTCCCCGCCAGCGGCTGTGGGATGACCCTGAGCGAGGGCGGCTCTGCTCCCTGGGGCCTGGGAGGAACTTATAGACTTCTGCTTTTGCCGGCTGCTCTCTGCCTGGCTCCCTGACGCCTGCCAGTCTGCAGGGAATGGGGAAACCACGCTTTGTCCTGCACCTCTGTCTCCCTGTGTCTGCTCCTTCTCAAACTGGGCCTGCTTCCTAGCTTCTGGTTCTCCTGGACCCTGAAAATGTGTGTGTGGCCACAGGCCAGGGGTTCTCTGGGTGGGGAAGGGGAAGGGTTTAGGGTCCTCCTCAAGGAGGGGAGGCTGCTGGGCTGGGCTGCTGTGAGAGTCAGAGCTGGCTGGTCCCAGAGAGGGAACCTGAAGGCTGAGTGGTGGGGCAGGAGGGGTGGGCCCTTAGGGCTGGTTCCTCCTCCTCACAGGTGGGATGAGGGGGGCCATGAGTTACGGCTCTCAGGCCTTTGGAACTGGGCTCGGCTGAGTAATCCGGCTGCCATGACTGTGGGGAGCGGCCCGTGGTAAGGGGCCTTCTGCTTTGACAGGAGTGGTGTGGCCACTGCGGCATGGTGGAGGTATGTCCTGGGAGTCTGCGGGACGAGGGAAGTGGCTCAGAATGAAAAGTGAAGTGGCCTCTCTCAGTTCCTCTGGGAAATGTGTGTAACCTTAGCGTCATTATGGATGGGGATGTGCCATGTGGCCTTCTCTGCAAGCCAGCCTCCGTGTACCCAGCGGGCCCACTGCCCTCCCTGAGGCAGGGCACTGCAGGGTCCTGGACCCTGCCTCCCACGAGCAGGAAGCTCCCGGTCTCAGGCAAATGCACCTGCCAGATGAGGCTCTGCTCTCAGACTGCCTTTGGTCCAGTTGGCAGATGACCTGGGTATTGGATAAGCACAGTGCATGTAATGAGCTCTCAACTTTTGTGTCTCAGAGCCCCTTTACAATGTATTCTGTGGGAGAAGCTCCCCTATGACCCCCGAAGGACACTCACCAGTCATGAGACATTCCATTTGCTCTTGGGGAATAGACAAGCCTATGGACTCTTTTCCTCACAAAGCCCAGTCTAACTTCAGAGACTAGTTATTTCAAAACTCCAACCTGACTTAGAATGACATCTTCTACCCCACCTCCAAGAATGGTTTCAGGTGAGCTGCAGACACTCTGCGAAGGCCTGTGGGGCATCCCCTGCTCCTCCTCTATGCCTGTTAGCAGTGGGGTGCACAGAGGGATGAGGCAAAGAGGTACTGATGCTGTTAACTGAGCCACTGCTATCATGGACTGGGCCTGGCAAAAGGTTAAGACTTCTTTTTTTTCTCATGCATATTTTTGAGGATTCTTAGGAGACCCACCAGCCACCTTCCCCAAACTGGGGAATCTTTTTCCTTAATTAAAAAAATTTTTTGGCCTGTACCACACAGCATGTGGGGGTCTTAATTCCTTGAGCAAGGATGGAACCTCTGCACCCCCACCCTGCAATGAAAGTGCAGAATCTTAATCACCAGACCTTCCAGGGAAGCCCCTGGGAATCTCTTAGGGTCCTCCCGGGTTTGTGCTAAATACTTCAGTCGTGAATGACTCTTTGTGACCCCATGGACTGTAGCCTGCCAGGCTTCTTTGTCCATGGGATTCTCCAGGCAAGAATACTGAAATGGGTTACCATAACCTCCTCTAGGGGATCTTCCCTACCCAGGAATTGAACCCATGTCTCCTGCAGCTCCTTCATTGCAGATGGATTCTTCACCCTTGAGCCACCAGGGAAGCCCAAGCTCCTCCTATCATTTCTATTTCAGGAGGTCACTTGAAATGACTTCTTCAGCCCTTCAGAATCCAGTTACCACTTTCAGTTTCTTGCAACTTTGGCTTTGCCCCTCTCCCACACAGGCCCATTTTGGACCCAGAAAATACGGATTCGTTGCCCTACAGACTCTGGGGGTTTGGGCTCACTATCACTCCACTATGACCCTCTCTCTCCAATAGTCAGCCCGTATGTCACCCATTCGTTTTCCCAGGTAGGTGTCAGACAAAAGCTTTCCAAGTGCAGGAGGTTTAAGGGGTGAGGGGTCAGGCCCCCCAACCCTCCCTTGGGGAGGCAAGGGAACGGAGTTCACAACATAGCTTTTTTCAGAATTAGCAGTGTTCTCTTCCCTCTCATATCCTAACCACCCTGGATTTGAGAACATTCTTCTGGACCATTTCCTTTGTAAGTTTTGCTTTTGTTCTGGTTTGGTATGTAGCAACTACAATGCCTTGTTGGAAACTTCAACTTCAGTATCTTGTTATTTGTGCATACAAAGACCATTAAGATAAAAGGTAGCCTGTGTGCTCTGTGAGTGGAACAGGAGTTCAGAAGTGAGTTCATTCTTCATTCACTAGCTCCTTCAGCAAACATGGCGCACAGAGCTCACGGTCTAGTAGAGGCTGGTTTCCGGGGAGTCTGTGAGCCCCTGGGGATTTCTGAGATAGGCTTAGAGAACCGGCTCTTACCCTGTTGTTGCAGCGTATCTCAGGAAAGGCTTGCCAGAAGCTAGTCTTTGATGATATTTTAGGCAAGAAAGTTTGGGTGCTTGTGCTGGGAGGTGGGAAGGCATGTGGGACAGTTGGGTGGTTGGGATTCACGGATGGGAGGACTGGGCAGGCAGGAAGCTAGGCTGCTTTGCAGGGATTGGGTTCTCGGGTCTCACCATGTTTAGTTCTCCTGGAGGTAGCATGGAGTCTTGGTGAGGAACATTCTACCCCTTGGTTGACTTGTGGGCCTTGAAAACAGGGTAATGTGGGGGCCAAGACCCTTGCTTGGGATCTAGAGGGAGAACTTCTTTTTGGGATTTAGAGGGGAAACCCTCTTCTCTTCCAGAAACGTCATTTCCAACCCTCTATCCCTTCCCACCCCTGGTTCAGAGCTTTTAAGGCTTATACCCTGCCTTAGCTCTGGAGAACAAAGAGAAATACCCACAGACCCCTGGGACAGCCACCTCCTAGGCAGACGGTGAGCTCTGAAACCCCTGGCTGGGGCCAGGAGTGCTCAGCCTGAAGTTTCAGAGCAGGGGGCTGACTCCTTCTCTCTGCAGGAAACGACGATAGCCTCTCCGGTTATCCTCCGTGTGGATCCCAAGGGCTACTACTTGTACTGGACATATCAGAGTAAGGTGAGGCAGCCCCTGTCTACCATGGCCCCGAACTCCTACCGATCCATCGAATCCAAGCAGCCTCTTGATGACACAGGGTGAAGGTGTGGATGCCAGCAGTATAGAGTGACCTGAAGGGGTGGCTCCATGGGACCCCCTGTGGGCGGGTCTGGCTGCTTTGGGAGGGAGGACCCCAGTGAGGACCACGACTGCCTTGGGCCCCGGGGCTCCACTCTTAGCATCCCTTGGAGAGAGAGAATGGAATTAGAATTGTTGCCAAAGGCTGATTCCCTGTCTGTGGTTCTGGGTAACTCTGAGGGTCCAGAGAGGTCAGAGAAGTCTCAGCACCTGGGCAGAAAGAAGGGTGGGGGAGTCTGGGGAGAGTGCATCTGGGATGGAGGTGGGGAGATGAGGTCACAGCTCCCCAGTAATTTGAGTAGCCAGGAGAGGCGTGGCTATCAAGGAAGGGAGAAGGGCCACAGGAGGAAGGCGAGCCACTCACTGAGAAGGGAGGTTTGCAGTCTGGGAGACCCCACAGTCTTGGCATCTAGAAAAGGCAGTTGGCCAAGATATGAAGGGGTGTAAAGCTTCCTGCCCTTCATCCTCGATCTGATGTCTTGGTCCACATCCCGTCTTTGCTGCTACTAGGAGATGGAGCTTCTGGATATCACCAGCATCCGGGACACCCGCTTTGGGAAGTTTGCCAAGATGCCCAAGGTAAGTGGGCCCAGAGGAGACCAGGCTCAGCACAGCCACCAGCTCCATGGGGTAGGGGTCCCTGTGGGGGCGGGGAGCCTGATCTCTGGAGTGAGCCGAGGGTCTCTCCCTCAGCCACGAAGGGGTGTGGCTGCCCCCTGGCTTGCTGAGGCTTTGGTATCAAGACACAGTGAATGGAGATGTTGCACGGCCAGCTCTTGCCCCTAGAGCATCCCAGGCTGTCTGGGAGGTGTGGCTAGCCCCCTCTGCCCTCCCCTTCAAATGCTTTGCCTGTTTTTGCCTAATGCTGGTAAGGAAGTTGGAGGAAGGGATTGGTGGGAAGCAAGAGTCCCTGAAACTGGGGACTAAGAATCTGTTTTCAAATGAAAAATGGCAAACAAAATACACAGAACTTGCAAGCCCCACGGCCTTGGTTTGTCTCTTCCTGTGGGCCTCTCCTTCCATGGCTCCCACAATGGGCACAGATGAGATGCCCTCCAGTGGGCCAGATTTCCCGTGGCTGAGGAGGAGAGACAGGGGAGCCACGGTGCAGAGGGCCAGGGGCTCACTGCTGATTCCCACTGTGTCACCACCCGATGTAGAGCCAGAAGCTCCGGGAAGTCTTCAACATGAACATCCCCGACAACTTTCTGCTGAAGACGCTCACAGTGGTATCTGGCCCTGACATGGTGGACCTCACCTTCCATAACTTCGTCTCCTACAAGGAGAATGTGGGCAAGGTGTGTGGGGAGTAGAGGTCTGGGGCCTGGGGACTGCCTGGAAATCCCGAGGGACAGGCCTGGGCTGTGGGGTGTGGTGGCACCTCTGGGGTCAGGGGCCTGACCACTGTGCTCTGGGGTCCTGCAGGACTGGGCTGAAGATGTACTGGCTCTGGCCAAGCACCCGCTGACGTCCAACGCCTCCCGCAGCACCTTCCTGGACAAGATGTAAGTGCCCACCTGCCTGGCCTTAGTGCATGCGGGGTTAAGTGTGCGGGACTGAGCCTTGACAGGCTGCTTTCTGCCCACCAGCCTTGTGAAGCTCAAGATGCAGCTTAACCCTGAGGGGAAGATTCCCGTGAAGAAGTAAGTCTCCCCTATTCCCTCCCCCGGCGTTCTCCTCTCCCCTCCCCCAAGCTCTCCAAAGCCTTCCCTCTCCAGGCCTGACACCCCTTCTTTGCCTGATGCCTTTCTCAGCTGGTAAAGAATCTGCCTGCAATGCAGGAGACCTGGGTTGGGAAGATCCCCTGGAGAAGGGAAAGGCTACCCACTCCAGTGTTCTGGCCTGGAGAATTCCATGGACTGTATAGTCCATGGGGTCGCAGAGTCGGACACAACTGGGCAACTTTCACTTTTCACTTTCTCTGCTCTCAGTTTTTTCCAGATGTTCCCTGCTGACCGCAAGCGGGTGGAAGCTGCCCTCAGCGCCTGCCACCTCCCCAAAGGCAAGGTGAGTGGTTCTCCCTCCTCAGCCCTCTCCCAGCATTCTCCTCCTCACCTAAGTTGCCTCTGGCTGGAGGTCAACTTAGGCAGGCCTCATGGGAGCGGAGAGGGCAGAAATGATGGGACAGTCCTGGCCAACAGCCTGAAAAGGCAGGCAACTCCGGAGCCACCGATTCCGGACATCAGGAGCAGTGACAGAACCAGGGCAGGGGGCTGAGGTGCCCAGGTTCAGAGCAGGTTGGTCTACATTCCTTCAGCTCAACACATGAAAACATCTTTATTTCTACTGGTGTGCTTGCATGCTCAGTCATGTCTGACTCTGCGACCCCATGGACTATAGCCCATTAGGTTCCTCTGTCCATGGGATTTTCCCGGCAAGAATACTAGAGTGAGTTGCCATTTCCTTCTCCAGGGGATCTTTCCAACCTAGTGATTGAACCCAGTGTCTCCTGCACTGCAGGTGGATGCTTTACTACTTGAGCCATCAGGGAAGCCCCTTCTTTTTACTTAAGTAATTAATTTTGAATTACAAGTTGTATGCGGGGTCACCCATAGGTACCTTAGGTGACTTACAGAAAGGAGCTGTCTGGGCAAACACAGCTCTGAGCCAGGGTTCCTGCCTGGCGGGGGTGGATCTCAGGCCCCCATCCTCCCTTGGCCAGTGCCTCAGTATACAGTACCACCCAGAATCCATGGAGTCTTTTCTCCTGATAAGAATTTGGAATGTTAAAAATAAATAAAACTGAGGCCTCACTTATCACCTGTCCGCATGAATCCCAGGAGGAATCCTTCCCTGCGGTCAGCTCTATGGAGCTGGGGACCCCTTGGTGCCATGAGTCACAGAGGATGCAAGCTGGGGGTTGGGGGGAAGGTGTGAGTGGGCTCCTGCTAGGGCACCACGGCTGCTGTCAGTAACATCCATGCTTCTTTACTCCTGCCTCCTGAGCCTTCACCTCAGCCACATCTTCGTTACTGATCAGGTCTCCAGCGTCGCAGTAGGAGCCCCTGAGCCATCTGTGCTTGTAATTGGTGGGTCCAAGATTCAGTCTAGGTCGTCTGCTCAGAGCCTCTGCTCCAAACTGAGACCGATATTGGCTTTTCAGAGTGAACCTGGAAAACACTTGATGGGTTTTTCTGGAATGAAAAGCAAAGGCACAGAATTCTTGAATGCCACCAAATCTACTTTTCATTTCTGTATCTATAGATTTGTCTCTTCTGGACAATTCATGTAAATGGAATCATACAATGTGTGATTTTTGATATCAAGCTTCATTCATTTAGCACGTTTTCAAGTTTCATCCATGTTGTAGCATCTGTCAGTACTTCATTCCTTTTTATTGTGGAATAATATTCCATGGTGTAGATATCTGTTCAACAGTTGATGGACATTTGGGTCGTTTCCACTTTTTGGCAATTCTGAATAAGGCTTCTATGAATGATTTTGTCTGGACATATGTTTTCAAGTCACTTGGGTACATATTTAGGGGTGGAATTTTGGGGTCATATAGTAACTCCATACTTAATATTTTGAGGAAATGCTAGTCTGTTTTCCAAAATGACCATACCATTTTACAATCCCACTTGCATTATACAAGTGTCCCAATTTCTCCACATCTTCACCAACACTTGTTACTCTCTTTTTTTATTTTTTACTTTAGTCATTCTGTGTATACAGACAGTATCTCATTGTTGTTTTATGCTCTTTTTCCATTTGGCTACACCCCCTGGCTTGTGGGATCTTAGTTCCCTGACCAGGGATAGAACCTCTGCTCCCTGCAGTGGAAAAGTGGAGTCTTAACCACTGAACTGCCAGGGAATTCCCTTCCCTGTGGTTTTGATTTGCAATTACCTAAGGCTAATGAGAAGGCATTAGGTTGGAGAAGGCAATGGCTACCCACCCCAGTATTCTTACCTAGAAAATCCCGNGTTTTATGCTCTTTTTCCATTTGGCTACACCCCCTGGCTTGTGGGATCTTAGTTCCCTGACCAGGGATAGAACCTCTGCTCCCTGCAGTGGAAAAGTGGAGTCTTAACCACTGAACTGCCAGGGAATTCCCTTCCCTGTGGTTTTGATTTGCAATTACCTAAGGCTAATGAGAAGGCATTAGGTTGGAGAAGGCAATGGCTACCCACCCCAGTATTCTTACCTAGAAAATCCCGTGGACAGAGGAGCCTGGCGGGCTACAGTCCATGGGGGTCACAGAGAGTCAGGCATGACTGAGCGACTAAGCACATACACACAGTTTACCCAGATTTTCTTCACAATGTTTTTCAAAAGTGCAAAACCCTTTAAAATGTTTACTAGTTGTATTGGTTTCCCTGGCTGCTGTAATAAATTACCACAAACTAGGTGACCTGACATATCAGAAATGTATTCTCTCTTGGTTGTTGTGGCCAGATGTCCACAATCGAGGGCCATGCTCCCTCCAGAGACTCTGGAGGAAACTCTTCCCTCACCTCTTGCCGCTCTGGGCGGCTGTTGGCATTCTTTGGGTTACGGCCACATCTCTCTGTCTGCTCTGTCTTCACATTGCCTTCTGCTCTGTGTACTTAATCTCCCTATGCCTCTCTCTTATAAGGAAACTTTTGTTGTAATTTCAAGTCCACTGAGATAATCCAGGATAATTTCATATGAAGAGCCAAAACTTAGTTACATCTGTAAGACCCTTTTTCCAAATAAGGAGACATTCAAAGGTTCTGGGGATTAAGATATGGACATATCTTTTTTGGAGGTGACCTTTAGCCCACTACAGTCTGCCTTCTGGATCCCCAAGTTTATGTCTGTCCCCTGTGCAAAATATATTCACCCCACCCTAATAGTCCCCAAAGTCTCAAACCTAAAGTTTAAACTCTTATCCAAACATCATCAGTTCGAAATTCCTAAATCTCAACTGTGTGTGTCGTAGCTCAGTCGTGTCTGACTCTTTGTGACCCATGGACTGTAGCCTCTGAGCCTCCTCCGTCCATGGGATTTCCAGGCAAATTGCATCTAGATCATCTAAATCAGCAACAGGTCAAAATCCTGGGGCAAAATTCCATTACATCTGTGAAAGTTAAGTCGCTGTGTCCGACTCTTTGCGACCCCGTGAACTGTAGCCCATCAGGCTCCTCCGTCCATGGGATTCTCCAGGCAAGAATACTGGAGTGGGTTGCCATTTCCTTCTCCAGGGGATCTTCCTGACCCAGGGATCAAACCCAGGTCTCCCGCATTAGAGGCAGACGCTTTAACCTCTGAGCCACCAGGGAAGCCCTATTACATCTGTGAATCAGTGAAAAAGACAACAGGGCTCATGCTTCCAAAATGCAGTGGTGTGATAGGCATATGATAATAGTTATAGACATTCCTATTCCAGAAGGAAGAAAATGGAACGGACATAGAAAGGAGTTCCTCATCCTGATGATTTTCAGAATTTGGCCCAGCAGAATCCCCTTCCCTGGTGGCTCAGATGGCAAATACAGGAGACCTGGGTTTGATCCTTGGGTTGGGAAGATCTTCTGGAGGAGGGCATGGCAACCCACTCCAGTGTTCTTGCCTGGAGAATCCCATGGACAGAGGAGCCTGCAGGACTGCAGTCCATGGGGTCGCAAAGAATTGGACACGACTGAGCGACTAAGCACAGTACACAAGGCTAATGATGTTGAGCATATTATCTTCATATGCTTATTGGTCATTTTCATACCTTCTCTGGAGAAATATCTATTCAAATCCATTGCCCATCTTTCAATTGGACTATCTTTTACTGTGGCATGGTCAGTTATTAGGTATCAGTTATTGGTCAAATATTGATTTGCAAATATTTTCTCCCATTCTTTGGTTTGTCTTTTTACTTTATTGACAGTGTCCTTTGGAAAACAATTTTTTAAAAAATATGGAACACTTCATGAATTTATGTGTCATCCTTGCGCAGGGGCCATGCTAACCTTCTCTGGAGGAATATAAAAATTTTTAATTTGGATGAAGTCCAATGTGTCTATGTTTCATTATCATTCCTTGTGCTTTTTTGGTGTCTCCAACTATTGTTGAACTATTTCTCCCTTCAATTCTGTCCATTTTGCTTCATGCATTTTGAGGTTCTGTTGTTAGGTGCATTGTTTATATGTAAATTGATTTCTTTTGAAAAGTTATCCTTCACTTGCAAAAGATAGCCCACAGCTTTGACAAACAGCCCCACTTGCTTCTCACCTTTTTCCTTCCCTGTTCTGGTCATTCTTAGTTCAAATTCTGCCTTAGCCAAGAGACTCGTGCTCATTCACTCAATCGTGTTTGACTCTTTGTGACCCCATGGACTACAGCCCTCCAGGCTTCTCTGTCCGTGGGATTTTTCAGGCAAGAATACTGGAGTGGGTTGCCATTTCCTCCTCCAGGGGATCTTCCTGACCCAGGGATTGAACTGCGTTTCCTGCATTGCAGGCAGATTCTTTTACCACTGAGCCACCTGGGAAGTGACTAGCTGAGGTCAATTCAGGGGCAAAGCAAACCAACTAAGATTCTCTCTGTTCAGCAACAAGGGCCTTGAAAAGTACGGGCTCAGGGTGCCCTTGATGCTCTTCTGTCTGCCCTGAGCCGTCCTTCTCCCCAGGTCCCCTTGCACAGGGCTGGGCCTAGTCTGAGGTTCCTAGTGTTGGGAGGTGGACCCAGGAGTCATCAGTGACTCTCTGTCTTCCAGAACGATGCCATCAATCCCGAGGACTTCCCAGAGTCCGTGTACAAGAGCTTCCTCATGAGCCTCTGTCCTCGGCCAGAAATAGACGAGATCTTCACTTCCTAGTGAGCTTCTTGGGCTGGGCTGGGCTTGGGGAAGGAGTGGTGGCTGAAATTCCCACCTGTCATGCTGATAATTAGGTGATGTTGCTGGAGAAGGGGGTTGTCTGAGCCCCTTCTCACCCCAGCCCAGGGGATCTAGAGGGGGACCCGTGCTCCTCTCTCTGGCCTGCAGCCATTCCAAGGCCAAACCGTATATGACTAAGGAGCACCTGGCCAAATTCATCAACCAGAAACAGCGCGACTCCAGGCTCAATTCCCTGCTGTTTCCGCCAGCACGGCCTGACCAGGTGCAGGGCCTCATCGACAAGTACGAGCCCAGCGGCATCAATGTGCAGCGGGGTGAGGACTGAAGGAAACTTGGGCCCTCCATGGACCTTTCCCATCCCGGTAGCTAGGCTGCAGCCCTGACAACCACCCCATCCCCCAGGCCAGCTGTCCCCCGAGGGCATGGTGTGGTTTCTCTGCGGGCCGGAGAACAGTGTGCTGGCCCAGGACAAGCTGCTGCTGCACCACGACATGACCCAGCCGCTCAACCATTACTTCATCAACTCCTCCCACAACACCTACCTGACAGGTGGGCCCTGGCGACCTCACAGCCAGCCTCTCTTCTTCTGGGCCCTGTTCCTGTCCCCTGAATCCCCTGCAGGGGATGCCCACAGGACAGCCCCGCGATGGAGAGGGGCGGGGCAGAGCAGGACTGCCCTGGAGTGAAACCCTTGCCCCTGGCCCCTCCTCCGGCTCAGCCGGCCAGTTCTCAGGCCTCTCCTCTGCTGAGATGTACCGCCAAGTGCTGCTGGCAGGCTGCCGCTGCGTGGAGCTGGACTGCTGGAAGGGGAAGCCCCCGGACGAGGAGCCCATCATCACCCACGGTTTCACCATGACCACAGACATCTATTTCAAGGTGAGACTCGGTGTGCAGAGGCTGGTGACAGGGGCACTATTGAAGGGCCCTGGGCCAAGAGCCTCTGGGGGTTGGGGGTGGTGAAGCAGGAGAGGAGGGATGGCTGGGAGGCCTTGGACCAGCGTGGGGACTAGAGGGACAGGGGCCAAGGGTCGCCCTCCAGTTCTATAAGTGTGTTGAGACTGGAGAGTGGACAACGGTGCCTTGTGGGGAGTGGGAGCACAGCACTGACCTCCTCCTTCCCCATGGGGTCCCCTTCTCCTCCAGGAAGCAATCGAAGCCATTGCAGAAAGTGCCTTTAAGACCTCCCCTTATCCGGTCATCCTGTCATTTGAAAACCACGTGGACTCGTGTGTATCCAGGCCACCCAGCCTTGTTCTCTTCCCTGGCCCCGTCTCCCACCTGCTGCTACCCTCTCCACAGTCATTCCCCAGCCTCTTAGCCATGCCTTCCAGCTCCCTCCCTGGTCTCCTCACAATCTCCTTGGGACTGCGGGCTCTCCTGCCTGTGTCCCTGCCTCCCCAAATTCCTGAGCCTCTGATCTGGGTCATCAGGGGGCACAAAAAGATGGATAAGAGGGTAGAGAGAAGCAGCTGAACGCCACCCACGTCTGCTCCCTGCAGACCCCGCCAACAGGCTAAGATGGCCGAGTACTGCCGGACGATGTTTGGGGATATGCTGCTCACAGAACCCCTGGAGAAGTTCCCGGTGAGAAGACTTCACTGTGGGGCATCTGGGGCTAAGGGCTGGGGACCCAGGGCAGGGCGCTGGGATGCTGGGGCTCACCTCGAGGATTGTGGGGTCCTATTGTCTACGACATGTCAGACACCATGCTGGGCTTGAGGGACACGTCAGTGGCAAAGGGGCCAGTCTCAGCGCTCAGACTGCTTACCCTCTAGTTGGGAGGCAGACAAGTAACCATGCCATTACAACCAGTGGCTGCTTTAGGAGAACTTGGGGCTCCAGATCTGGTCCTGGGGATTAGGGAAGGCTTCCTGGAGAAGGTGATTATTAACCTGCAACCTGAGGGAGATAATGGATTTATCTTGATGACAGTGGGCAACGGTGTTCCAGGCAGACTGGATAAGGTGAGAAAACATCACTGAGGAGCTGGGATAAGTTGGGTCAGACAGAGGACTGGTACACTAGGTGGAGTGAGGTGACACGAGGCTGGAGAAGTAGGCAGGGGGCAAGTGGAGGGCAGCCTGGCCTGAAGGAGCTTAGGCTGTACCCTGAAGGTGAGGAGATGGCTGAGGCCTCTCTCTCTTCTCCCACAGCTGAAACCTGGCATCCCCCTGCCCAGCCCTGAGGATCTCCGAGGCAAGATCCTAATCAAGAACAAGAAGAACCAGTTTTCTGGCCCTGCATCCCCTAGCAAGGAGCCAGATGGGGAGGCTGAGGGTAGCAGCCCACCCAATGCCCCTGTGGGTGAGGATACAGGTGAGTTGGCCTGGGAGGAGTGGGGGTGGGCGTGGACATGGGGGAGCATCTGGAATGGGAGAGAGGGGCTGGGCCTGAAGGGGAGAGCAGCCTGGTGTGGGGTCTCCCGGTGCCCCCAGTACTGACGGAGCTGTCTGTGGCAGTGTGGGCTGGTGAGGAAGGGGCTGAGTTGGAAGAGGAGGAGGTAGAAGAGGAAGAGGAGGAGTCGGGAAACCTGGATGAAGAAGAGATAAAGAAGATGCAGTCAGATGAGGTGTGTGGGGAGTCCTTCAGGCGGGGGTGTGGGGCCGGGCTCTGTTCTGGCCCCTTCTCTACCCTCCCCCTCCTCCCTAGGGCACAGCGGGCCTGGAGGTGACGGCCTACAAGGAGATGTCCAGCCTAGTCAATTACATCCAGCCCACCAAGTTCATCTCCTTCGAGTTCTCTGCCCGTGAGTTAGCACAGGGTGGTGGGAAGCTGGAAGTCAAGCTTCGATGCAGGAGAAGGCCCTTTGGAAGTGTGTCCTGACACCAGAGCAGCCTGATGGGTGGGGGTGAGAGCCAGGCAGGTCCTCCCCTGCCTTGGGCTGGGAGCCCTGTCTATAAATACCCAGCCGAGGAGCCAGGCAAAGGGCATGTTTAAGTGGCGGTGGCTCCCGGTGTGCTGCCACTGTACTGGGCACTTGGCAGCAAGCAGAGTGCTCTGGAATGTGTCGGTGACAGGCAGGTCATTTATAGCAGGCCACCTCAGCGGGGCGTCCGGGGGCTCCTGTGGTCTCTGGGGCATGAGAACTCCTGGGAGGGGGTGGACGGCAGAGACACCAGCCAGAGCACACTGCCTGTCCCCTTCCCTTTCTGAGTGCGCCCGTGCTGTTTACCTTTATCTTCTCCGGACATGCTCACAGTGAGTTCCTCTCACCCTCTACGCTTGTCCCCATCACCAACACCTGTTTCTGTGTCCACTCTGCAATGCTGCTCATCCCTGAACCTCCAGCCTGGGCCCTTTCCTGTGCACCACTCTTGCTGTGGGCCCTGTACATCATGGCACGTTCCTGACCTCTGGGGCCATCTCTATGTATTCCCCACACCCCCTGAGTGTGTCCAGGGCATGCACCCCACCCTCCAGGACTCTGGCACTCACAGTCCACCCCTGTGTGTATCCACTGTGCATACCCTTTATCCCAGGACACACTGCTACCCACAGAGATCTGCACATTTCCTACCCCGGGGGCTGCCCCTCAACCCTCAAGCCTTGGTGGAAGCCATACCAAAGGGGAGGGCAGGTTTGTGGGAGGGGACAGCCTGATGTGGACTCTCCGTCATTCTCTACGCAGAGAAGAACCGAAGTTATGTTATCTCCTCCTTCACGGAGCTCAAGGCTTACGACCTGCTCTCCAAGTCGTCAATGCAGTTTGTGGAGTATCCTTGAGACCTCTGTAGCCAGGGTCCCTGGTGGGGTGGAGGGGCGGGGGTCCTGGGACGAGGCTCGTGGGTCTGTGGTGCTCCCAGTTCCTATACTCCGTGGCAGCTACAACAAGCGCCAGATGAGCCGCATCTACCCCAAGGGTACCCGCATGGACTCCTCCAACTACATGCCCCAGATGTTCTGGAACGCTGGTTGTCAGATGGTTGCCCTCAACTTCCAGACGATGGGTAAGGACATGATCAGGCTCTTAAGAACCTTCCCCTGCCCCTCCCACCTTTACCCCTTCCCTGGGGAGGGGGAGGTCTCTCAAACAGACTTGGGGGAGCTGATGTTCAGTTAGGCTGATGCAGTTAGGTGGGTGCACGTGCAGCTGTGTGAGCATTTAGTGCCTCAGCTCATACCTGTGTGACTGCAGGTACACCAGTGTGTATGTGGTGATGCCAGAGTGCTGGCGAGGGTTCTGGCGTTCTGGCTGCTCAGCCTGAGTGGGGCTGTGGGAACCCCTGCTCCACTGGTCTCAGCTCCCACTCTCGAGTGTGAGGTCCGGTCGTGGCTTTGCTGCTGCTGATTTCGGGCTGGGGGCCCTTCCTGAGAGATGAGACCCTAAGGAACCAATATGGGATATGAGAAACCCTCATCCTTAGAGCCCTCCCAACCTCCCTGTTCACAAGACGGGAAAGGCAGGGAAATGTGGAAAGAGAGGCTGTGTGCAGACTCAGAGCTGGGGCTCCCTGCCTGACTGCCCCTGTCCCCTCAGACCTGCCCATGCAGCAGAACATGGCGCTTTTCGAGTTCAACGGGCAGAGTGGCTACCTCCTCAAGCATGAGTTCATGCGTCGGTCGGACAAGCAGTTCAATCCCTTCTCAGTGGACCGCATCGACGTGGTGGTAGCCACCACCCTTTCCATTACGGCAAGGCCCCGAGGTGGACCAGTAGCCGGGAGGGCTGGGGTCTTGAGGAAAAAGACACAGGAGCCTCACCCCTCCATTCCCAACCCCCTCCCCTGATATCCTGAAAACTTCAGCCCCAGCCAGTTTCCTGCAGTAGCAAGTTGCCTTGGAAACTGCCTCCTCCTCTGCACTGGAGGCTGCCTCTTGGTCCCCATGGAAACCAAGGGGAAGGGCTGAGGCTGGGTTGGGGGAGGGGAGAAGAGTGGGCAGAGTGGGGCAGCAAGAGCCCCAGGCCCTGGGGGAGGGCCCTGTTCCTTCCTCACTGGGGAAGGAGGTAGGGAAGCCCACACTTCTTCCCTGAATGCTGGAAACACCCTGTAACCTTTGAGCTACACAGCCTCTACTCCGTGGCCAGAATTGAATCGGGCTCTTCCCAGTACCCAAGAATGGATGTTTCAGCCAGGGGGCTGGAGGACTTAGGTTCTGGTCATGGCCTGAGTGGGAAACTGATACTGATCTCCCGTGCCCCGCCCCACCCCTCCAGGTGATCTCTGGGCAGTTTCTGTCAGAACGCAGCGTGCGCACCTATGTGGAAGTGGAGCTGTTTGGCCTTCCAGGGGATCCCAAGAGGCGCTATCGCACCAAGCTGTCACCCAGTACCAACTCCATCAATCCGGTCTGGAAGGAGGAGCCCTTTGTCTTTGAGAAGGTGGGGGTGGGGCCCAGGGCAGGCAGGAGCTGGGATCTGCCCCTCCTCCTTGGTCTCTACCTGTAGAAGAGGAAATACATAAAGGGAGTTCTTTGAACCTCCTCCTGTCTCCACCCCTCACCTGTGCCCTCCTGAGTTTCAAGAGTTCAAAAACCAAGTTTACAGAAATTTACTTGGTGGGCAGGTTTTTTGTGTGTGTCCAGGTGTGTATGCACATGTTTGTTCATGTTAGGATTAGAGGCAGAAATGTGCACTCTCAGACCAGGGTGCGGGGGCCCAAGGAATCATGGGGGTCTTTTGCCCACACTGGATACTTGTTGACAAAGCTGCCAAGGGCTGTCTGCAGCAGGCCTCCGGAGCCCAGGCCATACACCCAGCTCTCTGCCCTGTGTGGACCAGCCATGATTGGAGCTGCTAGGATGGCTGTGTGCGTGGCTTAGAGTGGGCCTTTGTCCTCAGCAGACTTGGTAACATGTTCTCACACTGACCCTAGATTTCTCGAGCCAGGAAGGGGGAAAGCCTGGCCGCCCCGTCCCTACTCCAGCCTGTCCTGAACTCTCCCCAGATCTTGATGCCTGAGCTGGCTTCCCTCAGAGTCGCTGTGATGGAGGAAGGCAACAAGTTTCTTGGACACCGCATCATCCCCATCAGTGCCCTGAATTCTGGTAAGGACAGGGGTCCTTCTTTGCTGTTCCCAGTGGGTCTGAGACCAAGACCAGTATTAGGATCCTGTCCACAGGATGGGGCAGCTTCAGGAAGGTAGCCCTGTCATGTTATCAGCCCAAGAAAGTGGGGCAGGAATAGTACCTCTCCAGGAAACTGACAGAGGTTGAGGCCTCTGCCCACCCAACAGAATGTCTCTAATTTTCCGGAATTACTGGGGCAGTTTCCCAAGCAGCTAACACTCACTGGGCACTTAAAATGCTTTAACGGCTTATAACACATTCTCACTTTATTTTGAGAATAACTACAGGAAGTGGGCTTCCCCAGTGGCTCAGTGGTAAAGAATCTGCTTGCAATGCAGGAGCTGCAGGAAACACAGGTTCGATCCCTCGGTCAGGGAGATCCCCTGGAGGAGGGCATCGCAATCCACTCCAGTAGTCTTGCCTGGGAGTATCCCATGGACAGAGGATCCTGATGGACTACTGTCCATAGGGTCGCAAAGTTGGACACGACTGACTCCACTTAGCATGCACGCAACCATGTGAGGTAGACACTGTTACCCCCATTTCACAGATGGGGAAAGTCTCAGAGATTTAAAGTAATCTACTCAAGATCACACAGCCAGGAACCGGACTGAAGGCAGGCGTGTTGAGTACTGGGCTGCTGGCGAGCAGCGCCAGAAGCAGTGGGCTCTGGCTCACTGGCCGCTTGGTATGTCCCACAGGATACCACCATCTCTGTCTGCACAGCGAGAGCAACATGCCGCTCACCATGCCTGCGCTCTTTGTCTTCCTGGAGATGAAGGACTATGTGCCTGACACCTGGGCAGGTAGGAGGCCCATGGAATGCCGGGAGCCCTAGGCTGTCCATCCTCTCTCCTTTCTCCTCAAGCCAGCCTCCAGAGAAAGGTAGAACAGGGCATCCTGGGGCAGGCGAGGATGGGAGAGGCTCCGAGGCACATCTCCTTACCAGGCCTACCATATCCCTGTGCACCCAGATCTCACGGTGGCCCTCGCCAATCCTATCAAGTTCTTCAGTGCCCATGATAAGAAGGCTGTGAAGCTCAAGGAAGCCATGGGAGGCCAGCCCGAGGTCTGTGTCGCCAGGTCTCCTGCCAGGGCCCCCCACAGGCCTGCCCCATCTGCGAGCGATGAGGGTGGGGGCGGACCCCAGGGCTCAGGGTGAGAGGCACCTTCCCAACCTCTTGCAACAGGGTCCCTTCCCTCTTGGGAATCACCCTGCCAGCCAGGTCAACGGGGCATCGGCTCCAACAAGCAACGGGTCAGCAGGTATGTGCTCGGTGTCCTCCCACCCATCCGAAGGGCATAGGCACATCCCAGTCTGGCGGCAGCTTTTCATTAAAAATAAAAATAAAAAAGCGAAGACTTTCACCTGGGGAGGGAACAGCTGTGTGTGAAGCCACCGGCTGGGCAGTGCTCAGCAGGCGGCCCACAATGTCACGGGACTGGGAGGGGAGCAGCCGAACCCGGGGGCCCGCAGGGCACCCCAAGAGCCTCGCCTTTGGCTCTTGCAGTAGCCGGGGCCAAAGCCAGGGAGGAGGCCACGAAAGAACCTGCGGGTAAGGCCTGCTGAGTCCGAGAGAGACGTTGGGGTCGAGTCTGGGGAGGGTCGGGGACTCTGTGGNTAGGGAGGTGCAGCGGCTCCAGCCTTGGAGTGGGTGGGGCGGCTCATTCAGGGGAGCGCTGCCGGGGGCGGGGCCGGGCTGGGGTCCCCACCGCCTCCACCCGATCCTCAGGCTTCCGCTCTCAGGCAGGGACTGCAGTGGAGGTGACCACGACTGGTTACACGCCGCCACCTCCGGGGGCTGGGGAGAGAGAGAGTCGGGGAGCGTCAGTCGGCGACAAGAGGGGTGGCAGTGGGCCCTTCATCCCTAGCATTGAGGTCAAGCCTGCAGATTGTCACCCCTGAGCTCGCCCTCGGATGTTGTTTTGCCTCCCTGCACCCCAGTGTCTGGTCCATACAGAGACACCTTGGTGGCTTTTATCCTATCCCACAGGACACCTGTGATGAAGCTGGGGACCCCTGGCCCACCCTGGGCTCTTCTGGGGGTGTCCCCCTTCTTCTGGAGGTCTCGGGGATGGGCCCCCTCTGCCAAGCCCCCAACCTCTTCCGACACCCCAACACCCCATCTCTGGAACTTGGTATACAACAGGAATTCTCCTGTCTCCCACCCACTTGGGACCATCATTCAACTGTCATGGGTCAAAATCTCATATATACTCTTAGACTGTGGTCAGGTGTCTGGGCCAACCCCTTCATCATTCACAAAGTGACCCCTTAATGTTCTTCAATCTCACGAAATAAACATGAAACAAAACACATGAAATTCAACATCAAATCCTCTAAATGTTGATTACCCCAGGGCCCTTTTTTTGTTTGATTTTTTCCTAAAACCAAAAGAGCCAAAGAGATTCCCATCTCTGGTTTTTTAAAAGTCCCTGGAAAGGACACAGTTCCATCAAAAACAGGTCGAGATATTTTTACATAATTAAAATGAACACCTCCAAGGAGTCACAATCTTTCATCTGCATGCTTATCCCTGCTCCTACATCCTACATCTCTCTCCACCTTCCTTTATAGCTTCTGTGCACCTGCCCTGACTTTCCCCCTCCTCCACCCATCACCCCCTCCACTGTCCACCTCCCCATCCTCCACCCCTCTTCCACCCTCCATGCCCCACCCCC
>SJYV01026330.1:541082-586776 GCA_006410875.1 Neotragus pygmaeus
ACTGCAGGCCCCAGGCTGGCAAAGGGCTTCCTCCCAGAGGCAGCTGGGGTCTGCAGTCTGTCACTCTGTCTACAGCTGCCCCCCTCCGCAGGCTCCCTTCTTTCTTCCTCAAGTGTCACCAGCCCCCTCATCCAGTCACGTTGCACCAGCTCAGTAGGGTTGGGCCTGGTGGCACGTGGCTGGGAGATCCAGAGAGCTGGGGGGAGGGGGGTGCAGGGGACGGGGTGAGTCAGCAGGGGACTCTGGCAGTGAATCAGCAGTGGAACTGGGAAGGGGGTAGGGACCTTTCTTTTTGTGAAAAAGGTGAAACTGAGGCATGCCGCTGATGGGGAATCTGGCCCCAGCCCCCTAGATCTGCAACAGGGATGGGACTCAGGTGTCTTTCCCTGGCCCAGAGCCCTGAGAGAGGGCATCAGTTCTTCCTCTGCACATCCCTGGGGGCAGGAAATTAATGCACCCCCAAGGTCCAAGAACTATGGCATATTCCCAGGGGCACCTTGCCGTCTTTCCAGAGGACAGAAAGCGGGAAGGTGGATATTTGCCCCGTCCTTCTGGGAAGCCCCCAGCCTCTCCAGGAAGCAGGACAGCATCCTCTCCTCCATTCCTGGGCATCTTAGCCCCAGGCTGGAGGCCTAGGGTCGCTGCCGCAAAGTGACTGAGAGGCAGAGAGAAGGAAGTCTACTTCCGGTGATCGGCCATTGACCAAAGCTGGGAACTGCCCAGTGGGCCCTATTTGGTGCTGGCTCTGGCTAGGTCAGTGAGTTCCTTTAGGCCTGGATGCTCATCCCTGTGAAGTTCTATCCCTGGGTTGAGGAGGAGAGGGGGCAGCTGAGTGCTCAGCTGGAGAGCTGAAGACAGGACACTGGCCTGGGATGTAGATGTCCCAGGCTTAGCTGCCTCCAGCGTGTATGCAGGTTGATCAATGACAGGCCTTATCTGTGAATGAGCAGGGCCTCAGCCTCATCGTGTTGCGAGAGACTGCTAGCATCCCAGAGATCAACCCCCAGAGGGATGGGGGGAGGGGCTCCTGTTTGTTTTCCAAAGGCACAGGTGCTCATAGCTAATGGCATTTGCTATAATTCTCTGATAAGAAAACAACCTCTTCCCAGAATCTACCTCCCCACCCTGCCTCTCCCAAGCCAGGGCCTGTCTTCATGTGGGATTTGAGACTGTGTCAATAGGTGTTAGGGAAATCCCTGGTGGCTCAGAGGTTAAAGTGTCTGCCTGGAATTCAGAAGACCCGGTTTGATCCCTGGGTTGGGAAGATCCCCTGGAGAAGGCAATGGCACCCCACTCCAGTACTCTTGCCTGGAGAACCCCATGGAGGGAGGAGCCTGGTGGGCCACAGTCCACTGGGTCGCAAAGAGTCCGACACGACTGGACCGAGCGACTTCACTTTCACTTTTCTTTCACTTTCAATAGGTGTTAGCGTTCCCCAGTGGGTCAGCGGTAAAGAATCTGCCTGCAGTGCAAGAGCCTAAGGAGCCGCAGAGACTCAGTTTCAATCCCTGGGAGCGGAAGATCCCCTGGAGAAGGGCATGGCAACCCACTCCAGTATTCTTGCATGGAGAATCCCCGTGAATCCCCATGGACAGAGGAGCCTGGCGAGCCACAGTCCATAGGGTTGCAAAGAGTCGGAGACGACTGAGCAACTTGGCAGATGCAAGCACAAAGCCTCTTACAGCACATGGTGGGGTCAACCCTAACTGCCACAAGAGTCTAAAAATCTGACCACTCTAATAAGTCTGTCTCAAGGGGGCCAGTTGGCCTGAAATATTCTGATTTCCCAAGAGGGTGGGGGACACCTTTGCTCTTTTGCCCCAACCCTGAGGGCAGAGGCAAGGAGGCCACATTTGGGTGGGGAGTGGAGCAGAAGGGTGATGTCATTTTCCAGTGGTTATGGCATCAGGGCTGGCAGAAGGGGAAGTGGATCCTCTTCAAACCCAGAGGCAGGGCTTTTCCACTGTGCTCTGGAAGGGACCTCGCACCCAGTTCAATTCTTAAGGGCTTTTCCCCCAGCGCACTTCAGTTGAGGGGCACTCTACTCTGCTGCCTACCTCCCATTTCTCAGCCAGAGAACAGAGGCCAGGCTTAGGCAGAAAATCTTGGGACAGGGTTCTTTAGTAGGAGTTGGAGAAAAATAAATAAACCTCACCGTCAGGAGAGAAAATGGTGCTGACTTTGTCAGACAGTCTGAGTGGGGGGCACATGCTGGGAAATGCCCCCAGGTCTTGGAAAAAGGGTGATTGGGCTTTGGGTGGGAGAGAGCACAAAAGACCGTCTTTCTCCCCTTTCCCCCAGCCCCAGTTGTCTCAGTGGCCTGAGGGTCATACAGCTGAGGCAGCTTTTCCACATCAGCCTCCCATCCCCCACAGGCAGGAGGCAGGAAAGGCATCTCAGTCTGGGATCCTGGGAGCAGCCATCCATCCCCAAAGAACTGGAAGGAAGTGCCAGACTCTGTATCGGGGAACTGACAATGTCAACTCAGGGCAAGCCGGAGGTGGGGCCTAGGAGCCAGGCTAAACCGCCGGCCTTAGGTCAGGAGATTTTGGAGTTTGGCCCTGCTTGAACTACAGGGGCAGGAGTGGAGGTTCCAGGTGGTCAGGTCTAACCCTCCAGGAGAGGAAACTGAGTCCAGGGTGGCTCACTAGGAAAAGCAAGAGTGGGGGGCCAGGACCCCATTTCCTGCCTCCCGGGTCATATTTTTTTCCCTCCACAAATATGTGACACTTATTCAGAGAGGAGGGAAGGAGGAGCAGGATGTTGGCTTGGAGAGGGCCTCAAGGCCCCAGTGAGGCCCCACATGGTTCCAGCCTCCACCTTAGCCTGCAGCTGAGGGAGGAGCTCCAGTGTCCGAGGGAGCTCCAGCTTCCTGCACCTCAGAACGCAAGGGACCCTCTCCTCCAGGGGTTGGAGCCATGTCCCAGAAAAGAATGAATGTCCTTGCAGGATGTCCCCATGGGATGGGGGCATCAGAGGTGGCTCTCCTGGGTCTCTGCCTGCTCTGTGAGTGTGTCCTGCTCACACAGCTCCCTGGAGACCACGCAGGGTCTCTCAGGCTTGTCCTCCTCAGAGGGGAAGCAGGCCCGGAGGCAGGTCCTCACCGACTCCTTCACTTCCATCTCCAGGCCCTTCATCTTGGCCTCGTACTCGGCCATCGCCTCCTGCTGGAACTGTGGGGACAGTGAAGAATACCCCCTGTCTCAGGATGGGCCGCCTGCCCCCCTCTCCCTCCCCAGAACCAGGAGGTGCCTGGTTTGTTCAGACTGCCCAGGAGATCGGGGTGGGAAGTGGAGCCCATCAGGGGGTTTCCCAGAAAGGGTCTGCCAACCAAGCTAAGAGATCTGCAGAAATGCCTCATGAACCCCTGGGAACCAGAGCCCTGACCCCTCAGGAGAGGGGCCAGTTCCTCACCTCCCACCTCCTGACTGGTAGCTCCCCAGAGCCCGGTCCCTTTACACCCTGGAGCCAGGCCAGCTCTACTGTGGGCCTGGGTAGTGGTCCCCACCCCTCCATCCCCACCTGTTTTTCCATCTCCTGGATCTGTTCCAGGCAGGCTGCCTGCTTCTCCTCCAACTTCTCCTGGTGCCTCTCCAGGTTCTCCTTCATCTGGGCAAGAGAAAGTAGCAGAGACAGACCCTTTTAGGCTGGTGTTCCAACCTCTGCACAAATACTAGAACCCCGGATGGCCAAGGGGCAGCCCCTCCCCCACTGCCTCCTGCGCCATCCCTAGCTGCCTGGGCCAACGGAGACAGTGCATCTCCTAAGGGCAGAGTAAAGGCCTGGGACCATCTCTTCCCTCAGAGAGAGTGTGTTTGGGAAGAACATAGCTCTCACACACCTGGTTGATCACCTGCACCACCTCCTGGATGTGGGAGTTGTTAATCTGTCTCTTCGACCTGTTGGGGTGATCAGAGTCTCAGATGGGGTAAGAGGCTGCTGAGAAGAGCTGGGTAGGACAAAGTCTCCACAGGGTATAGGCAAAATGAGAACTTCATCATAGAATCATCTGTGGCTGGCACATTTATGTCTGGTCTGGGAACCAGCCAGAAGGGTAAGCAGACAGACCCACGGAGGACCTGAGGAGCCTTTGGGAGCCCTGGGGGCCTTCTGAGGGAAGGGGCGTCCTCACTAAAATGCACTGTTCCTCAAGGCATGCATGGGAAAGTGTAGGTGGAAATCAGCTGTCCCAAGGTTTCGCTTCCCTCTTGGCATGTTTAATTTCCCCTTAAATTCTCCTCTCTGCTCAAGCAGTAGTGGCATCTGCATTTTGCCTAAGGAGGACATTCTCTGATTCAGAGGCGGCAGAAGTAGAATCGCCTAAGAACCAGCAGACTGGGAAGCAAGTCAGGATCCCCTTGTAGGGAGGCCCCTTCCCACTGGAGTGGTTCCTGCTCAGCCCCAGGCCTGGAGGTAAGTCCTGTACCTCCCCTCCAGGGCTCACCTCTCCTGAGCCATCTTGTCTGTAGTGACCTTCATCATGGCCTGGATCCGCTCCAGCCTCTTGGCCTCCAGCTTCTTCTTCATCTCTTTGGTGTCACTGCAGAGAAACAGGCATCAGGAAGACGTTTCCTGCGGCCTGGGCCTTCCTAGGAGGTAAGAGTCAGGAGTAGAAGGGAGGCAGCCATACTTCTCCAAGGTCTCCTTGAGGGTCTTCCGCTCTGCAGCCTGTTTCTCCCTGGCCAGCTCCATCATCTTGGTCATTTGCTGAGGGAGAGGAAGAACCGGCTAAGCCAAGCAGAAGAGAAGCCCTTCGATGTGCAGTGCAATGCAATGCGCGGAAAGTGTGGGGTCTGGCCATCGCTTCCTCTCCTTCCCCTCCCCTTCCCTTCTCTCCCCTCCCCGACTCTGGCACCTGGGCCGCGTGCTGCTCCTTGAGCTTCAGGACACACTCGCATTGCTCCTCGCCCAGCTGCAGCAGCTCCAGTTCCAGCCTGTCCCTCAGCTCTCGCAGGCGCACGTCCTCGCCCTCCAGGCCTTCGGCCGACGCCGCCCCGGCGCTGTCCTCGCCTGGCAGGGTCCTGAGACGGCCACGTGGGAACAGGCCGTGAGCCCCAGGCCACCCGCGCCGCCGAGGGCAGGGTGCCGCCGCCGTGGCCACCGCCACCGCCCTTACCTCTTCTTGCGGGATCCCTTGCTGGGGCCGAGCTTGCGGCCCCGGCACCCGCCGCTGACCCCCGCGCCCGGCGGCCCGAGCCCCGCCAGCTGCGCCGCGCCCCTCTGCAGCAGCTCCTCCCAGCGCCGCACGCCGCGCCGCCCCAGTTCCCGCAGCTCCTTCTCCTGGCGCCGCTGCAGCTTCACGACGCCCTTCAGCTCCCGCAGCTCCTCCAGGCTGGCGGTCTGCGGTTCTGTGGGGGCCAGGGTGAGGCGTGCGCCCCCTGGGAACCGCCCCCCCGCCACAGAGTCCCCGACCCTCCCCAGACTCGACCCCAACGTCTCTCTCGGACTCAGCAGGCCTTACCCGCAGGTTCTTTCGTGGCCTCCTCCCTGGCTTTGGCCCCGGCTACTGCAAGNCAACTGGGGACCGAGCCGGGACCTCAGGACCCTCGGCTGCAGCCGCCCACGCAAGGAGGGGGCTATACCGGAGCGCCCCCGAGCCCGGCGGGGCGCGGGAACAGGGGCGCCCCCGCGCGGAGCTGCCGGGCCGCCTGGGCGCGGCGGCCGAGGCCATGCTTAAACCCAAGGACCTGTGCCCCCGAGCGGGTACGCGCACCTTCCTGGAGGCCATGCAGGCGGGCAAAGTGCACCTGGCTCGCTTTGTCCTGGATGCGCTGGACCGTAGCATCATCGACTGCCGGGCGGAGCAGGGCCGCACGCCGCTAATGGTGGCCGTGGGCTTACCAGACCCCGCGCTGCGCGCGCGCTTTGTGCGACTACTGCTGGAGCAGGGTGCGGCAGTGAACCTGCGGGACGAGCGCGGCCGCACAGCGCTCAGCTTGGCGTGCGAGCGCGGCCACCTGGACGCCGTGCAACTGCTGGTGCAGTTCAGCGGCGACCCCGAGGCGGCCGACTCAGCAGGCAACAGCCCGGTGATGTGGGCGGCCGCGTGCGGCCACGGGGCGGTGCTCGAGTTCCTGGTGCGCTCTTTCCGCCGTCTCGGCCTACGCCTCGACCGCACTAATCGGGCGGGCCTCACGGCCCTACAGCTGGCGGCCGCCCGCGGCCACGGGACCTGTGTGCAGGCCCTCACAGGGCCGTGGGGCCGCGCAGCCGCTGCCGCCGCGGCCCGGGGCTCCAACTCTGACAGCCCGNTCGGGCGGGCCTCACGGCCCTACAGCTGGCGGCCGCCCGCGGCCACGGGACCTGTGTGCAGGCCCTCACAGGGCCGTGGGGCCGCGCAGCCGCTGCCGCCGCGGCCCGGGGCTCCAACTCTGACAGCCCGCCCGGCCGTCCAGTCCCCGCTCCCAGCCCGGAGCGCCGACGACCGAGCCCCCGCCGCCTACCGCGGCCTCTCCTGGCGCGCTTTGCCCGATCGGCGGGCGGCCATGGTCACGGCGGCGAGGCTGGCTCGGGGGGTAAGGGGTTTGGTCGGCACCGGGCACAGGGCTGCGAGCGGCCGGAGCTGGGCCGGAGCATGAGCCTGGCGCTGGGTGCCGTGACCGAGGAGGAGGCGGCGCGACTGCGAGCGGGAGCCCTGATGGCCTTACCGCATTCGCCCCAGTCCTCGGGGGCTGGGCGATGGCGGTCGCAGGAGGTGCTGGAGGGAGCACCCCCAACCTTAGTGCAAGCCCCCATTGGGCTTAGCCCCCACCCCGAAGGTGATCCCGGCTCTGGCCGCTTGGGTTTGCGCCGACGCTCCACAGCTCCAGACATCCCCAGCCTGGTCGGAGAGGCATCTGGGCCCGAGAGCGGCCAGGAATTAGAGCCCAATGCTCTGCCACATTCGACGCCCGGGCCTCAGCCTTGGCAGGGGGGCACGGGGGCCGTGGTGCTGCACGCTCAGCGGTAAACAGCCTCGAGGCCGAGGCCTGCTCTCTCCACCTTCCAATCTCTGCCCTACTGGGATTTCTTTTTCCTAGGCCCCTCACTTTCCTGGCAGTTTCTCACCCCTAGAGACTAGAACTTGTCCCTACTGCTGAAATGAGATCTCACTCCCTCAGCCCTCTCTATGAAAAGGACCCCTATCTTATTTCTTTTTTGTGCTTGTTGATACTCCCTAAGTCTCACATTCTCTGAAGGCTTGCTGTTCCTGTTGTGAAAGCAGGGAGTAGAAGACTGGATCCATAGGCTACAACCTTCCAGCTGGACTTCCTTCCCTCCTTGCTAAGGTGTAGTCCAGAGTCCTCTGGCCCGCGCATGGTTTCCTTCCCCTTGGAGGGTTTTCTCACACCCTCATCAGCCAGGCAGAGATAAGAGTTGACCTGTAGAACAAAGGCCTAGTCTCCCCCCTCCAACTCCAATGATGCTGACAATAATGCCCCACACCATCTAAATCTTCCTTCCACTTAAGCGTTGGAGTGTTGAAGGGGAGCCCTTCTGGACAGGAGGGAAGGAATCTGGAAGTTTAGTTTTTCTGGGGAGAAACTCTTGCCTCAAGACACTGAAAGCAGCTTTGGGGGGCGGCAGGAATGCCAGTTGTCCCTTGAACCAGCAGCTGAGTAATTCTAGCTCCCTCTGCCTGATCCAAAGATTCAACTTCATTGACAATGTGGGGTCTTCCGCACCCCCCCGCCGCCTCGCGAAACGAAAGGACCTGAAACGAAAAGAATGTAGCCCTTCCCCCGTCCCCACCGCCTCCCAGCTCCCCCGTCCCGCACGTGGGTGCTCCCGCAGGGTGGAACGGTTGCGAAGGCTTTGCTTAATTGTATTTCTTCCAATCCTCAAAGAACTCATGTTTTGAGTCTTTGTATGTGAAGCAGAAAGCAGCGGGTCTGATCCGAGGCTTAAGAACCTGACAATGTCTCTTTAAATAGAAGCTCCGCGAGGGGGATAATTGACTGAAGTGTTTGCCACGGTAAACGGCTGCGGCGCGAGGGAGTCTGAAGCCCACACGAGCCTCAGGTCCGGGTTTAAATTATATCAAACTGGCGAGAGCTGGAAGGGGGCTGTTAAACGGTTCCTGCTTCTTGCTGGGCTGTTAATGGAGGGCAGGGCAGATGATGGATGCTAGAGGTCGAGACCAAGGACCCCTGCCTCTGCCCTAACGCGTGGCACTCAGGCTCGGCCCAGCTTCAATACTGGGCAGATTAGTGAGTCAGAGGCAACCGTGGAGAGGTGGTTAAAGGCCCTTTCCTGGCCTGGCCTTCGGTCCCCTCCTTCCTCGCCCCCACCCTCTTCTTTGAGTCAGCCAAGAGGGAGGGGTCCGGAGGGTCGGGCGAATCGCGTGCCCTGCGGAAGCGCCAGAACACGAACCCCGCGCGCCCAGCGGTTGTGGTAGCGGTGCGTGGGGGAGTTTTTTGTGAACCCCAGAGGTTGAGTTGGCAGCCCCTTCACCCGCCGGCAGTGGGGTCCTTTCAAGACGTCGATCTGTTTATGTTTGCAGAACGGAGGGGTTCTCGCCAGTAACTCTAAGGAAACTGCCCGGAGCGAGACTAACCTGCGATGAGAAATAGGGCCGGCGGTGAGGGGTGGGTGATCAGAGGCCGGCCTCGCGTAGGTGTCAGACGCTTGCGCAGAGCTTCCACCCCTCCAGGGTCCGCGAGGCCGCCAGGGCCCTCTGGACGTGATCTCTGGTGCCCCCTGGTGGCAACACTGCGCTCTAGTTGCCCCCTGGCTCGGAGTTCAGACACGGTTTTGCTTGAAATCACCGCTGTGTACTTCTCCGTTCCTGTGCACTTACCCATGGAATCCTCTTCCTCTTGTAGTATGTTAAATCCGGATACTTGAAGTCATTTCACAGCAGTGAAGTGAGGGACAATGAACAAAATACTTGCATGTGGAGTAGCGGGAGCCCAGACCCTTCACTTAGGACCCCAAGACCTTCCAAGGCTGCATGTGGAGAGCTCCGGCTGACTTCTGAGCGACTGGGCACTTCCAACCAGTCCTTTGTGATTTCTGAACCGTGGGGCCTACTGATTCTGCACTGATGAGATTTCTTCTGATGAGATTTGCTTTCGTTTCTGGGGTGTTTTGCCCTTTCCCCACTCTTCTCTCCCTAGATATCTGCCTCTCCTCTGTCCCACTGTCTGAGTGGTGGGTGAACAGAAAAGTTCTGAAAAAGCGCCTGAAAAGCCAGAGGGAGAGGATCTGGGGTGGGATGCGGGTGGTAATTGGATGTGCCAACTGCAAACTCCTTTTTTTTCCTGATCCTTGCTTGCTCACTTATCCTTTTCCAACTGTGTTTAACTTTTATGAAGTTTTTAATGGTATAAGAATATAAGTATTTTGGCTTCTTCAGAATACAACATTGAAGACGTGGGTCTGGGTTGCATGTTGTGTTGAAGGTGCTGTTATGTTTTAAGTGTTGCTGACATGGGGATTTCTGGTTGAAGGTCACCTTAGGCCCTCTTTATTGGGTAAACAACTTCAAGGGCTCCTCTCTGTGGAGCTGCCAAGGGTTTGATGGTTGAAAGTGCTGTTTCTAAAAAACCACAGCAGATCTTTCCTGTCTGAACTAAATCGTGTATTTTGACTGCCTTGCTGTTCGTGCAGACTTACCTGGCCCAGCTCTGTGCAAAACTTTGACGTTTCACCACAATTCGCTCTCCTGAACTTCCTCTCATTGTCAGCCCCAGAACATTGAGGCTGGGGTCCTCTTGAACTCACTCTGGTCTAGCAGAGACTTTTCGAAACACTTTGCTTTTCCAAATTCTTGTTGCTTTCATCGTTGTGAAGTCACCTGTGCCACTGGAGCGGATGTAAGCTCAGAACTGGTCTGTGTGTGAAGCTAAATGAGACAATGCACAGGCTTGGAATGACACCGCAGTGGAAGCACTCTTAGAACTCAAAAGAACTGTTAATAAATCCAGTGTTCTTCAGTTAAGAGGACTGGTGTCTTTTTGCCTTGCCAACCCCTCCTGACTGTGTGCTCCTGTAGGGAGGGGGAAGGTCCCGCCTTCTCTCAGCCTCCTTCTCTGCCCAACCCACTGCGGCTGCCTCCTGGAGGTAAGAATCAGGTGCTGCTGAGCTGGTGGGACTGGGACCCTCAGGCCAGGGCAGCTGTCTAGCTGGGGCTGCGGTAAGGAGCTGTGGGGAGAAAGTCTGTGGGACTCCTTGCTCCTCCTAGGTAAGAGGTTTCGGTGACTCTGACAGAGAGAGGGTAGGATGAGACCTCAGGAAGGAAGTGCTGGAATCAGTGTCAGAGCTAGACGTTTAAAGACCCAGGTTTCCTGATTTCCAGTTGTGCGCTTCACAGCTCCTCATGGTCTCCTTCCTTTCTGAGAACCGAAACAGAGCCCGCTTTCTCACTAGCGGCATTTCCAGGCCACTTCCTGTACACATTGAGGAGAGCCGCAGCTTTCCGGGGGTGGGAGAAGCAAATGGGGAAAGGGAGACGCTGTTCCAGAAAGTGGTCTCTATCCCTGGTGGCTGCCCCAGAGCCCCCGTAGTGGCAGGAAGCACGGCCCATGGCTCTGGCTTTCTGGGTTGAGTTCTTCTCCCCTGGGAAGGAGCCTTGTCTATTTTTCAGCTCATTCAGTCCCAAGGGCCTTTCACTTCCTGTTTCCCTCCTTCTCGGCCCTCATTGCCACCAGAGAGTTGGGTTTTCTGTGACTCAGAATGGCCACGAGGATCTCACGTCAGGGAGGAAGGGGGACCACCCTGGACACCCACTAGAGTGTGTCTAGTTTGAAGACAGCCTGGCTACACTCCCAGAGACAACAGGGAGGCCAGAGGTTTTGAACACTCCGTTTAATTTAAAACAGGCACAAGTGCAAACAATTCACAAAAGGGAAGATGCTTTTGTTTTTTAAAACTCTGACCCTTAAAAAAAAGTTCTTGCAATTTTTTCTTTTTGCCCCAAAGCAGGGCTCTAGGGACAGAGGAATCTAAAAATTTATCTAGGTAGGGTCCAGACACCTGGAGTTCTTCCCTGGGATTCCCTGTCTCACAACAGCCCTGAAGGCTGGGAGGACAAGGAGACAGGTGTATGAGGAGTTAGGGGTGGGTGGTCTGCACAGGTGGGGTGCCCACTCCAGTGACATGATGGCCCCTGGGAGTTGGTTCACCTCCCCCGGACCAGGATTTTGAAATGAACCGGTCCCCCGTGCATACACAAAAGGAGCGGGTCCCTGATGACTTGGTTGTTGAGATGAAGCTCACAAAGCCTGTTCTCTCACCATACTGGTCCCTGGCTCTCAGACTCCACGGTACAGGAGAAAACTGCCAAGCACCTGGGATATGTTTGACAATACAGACCTCTTCATTGGTCAGGTAGAAACTTGGGAATTAAGTGATAGGAAGCCAGGCAGGTCGCCTTCAGAGCAGAACTTAGTGGGAGAAAAGATGGAGAAGCCTAACCGAAGCCAGCTGTGGGTGACCTTGCCCCCCAACCACACGCATACCCTGTAAAGTGAGACCACCTTTACTGCTAGTTGCCTCCTTCCTCTTTTACCCAGAAAATTCCCCTCCCTCACCCATATCCTTCGAGCAGGCTGTTCACACTCAGGTGCTGGCTGTGCTAGGGGCGTGTTGTCATCACAGGTGGGACAGGAAGCCAGTGTAGGTGCAACTGCAACTTCAGGAAGTTAGACACAAAGGGAGGAAGATGGATTCGGGCAATAAACACCTTCCCTGTGGCCCTCAGACCCCAGGATTTGGAGCTGGAGCTGAGAACAGCAAGCATCCTAGTGAAGACAGGCAGTCTGCCCCTTGGGTGACCTGGGATGCTCGTTTACGACTACCGTTTTATATATATATATATATAAAAAAGAACCACAGCAGCCTTTTCTGCTGTGTTGGCTGCCGTGGCCAGAAGCGCTGGTCTCCATGTTTCATAGAAATATCCCTGTGCAAATAACAAAGGGTCATCCCGCAGAAGGGGTCTCCATCATCCCAAAGGCAACTGGGGACTCCTGGGAGGGAGAGTGACCGAGGGGCAGGTCCGGCCTGGCCCAGTGGGCTGAGGGGCAGGAGGGTAGGTTGAGGGCTTCACATTCAATCTTTGGAGAGAATACTGAGAGAGTGAGGCAGGCAGGCAGGCAGGCCTGTTGGCAAGCTGGCGGCCCAGTGTCCCCTGCCTGTGGGCACAGGTGGCAGGCGCGCTCTGGGGCCGGGCTCAGCAGGTGGAGGTCTGCTTGCGGTAGAGCTGGATCAGGGGCACCAGGCACTCGGGCAGCCCGGTCTGTAGCAGGAAGGGGTGGTCCAGGAGCTCCTGGGCTGTGGCTCTCTCCTGGGGGTCCCGCACCAGCATCCGGTCCAGGAAGTCTCGCAGCACGGGGGAGACCTGTGGAGGAAGGGCAGTGAGAGGAAGCCATAGCTGGTAGCCACTTTGGGGTGACCCAATCTGCCTGGCTCCACCATCATATGAAAGCCTTATATTCTTTTGTTTCTTATTCCTGGTTCCTCCCAGGCTCTGCACTTTTTGGATTATCAGGTAGGTAAGCCTGGCAAGCTGCAGTCCATGGGATCACAAAAGAGTGGGACACGACTTAGCGACTAAACAACAACCAAAGAAAATCAGCATCAGTCCAGGAAAAGTGGCCAGTTCACCGTAGGGGTGATGTTGAGCAATGGAATTAGGGTACCTGGAGAGCTGGGCTCCCAAGAGAGCCCATCTACCACGCTGCTTCTCAGGGCTCTGTGTTCAGACTCTGTGGAAAGGTGCCAGTGATCAAGTTTTGGGTCTATCCCTGATCCCTTGACAAGTTGCACTTTTATCTACAGCTCAATTTTCTCATCTGTAGAATGGGCTAATGATAATATCTGCTTGCCTTGTCTTTCACACAGGGCTTTAGTGAAGATTTTTTAAAAAAAGAGGTCAGGGATGAAGTGTTTTGAAAACTAGAAAAGTGAGACCTGAAAAGAAGTTTCCTTTGTTGCTCAATGCCTTGGAGTCTAAGTCAAGGGCTTGCCTCAGTTCATTCTGAGAAATATTTTAGGATAAGGATGAGTCTTAGGCTGTTACAGAAAGCTGCAGCCTCTGGGGAATTAGGTAATTGGAACTATCTGCTAGTCTAGGGGTCAGGAGTGCAGGCTCTAAGGACCATTTGTCTCAAAGTGTTTCCTGTCTGTCCTCTCATCCAGCTGGGCTACGAAACTATTTTGCTATTTAGAAACCCGGCTTCAACCCTCTGGGACATTTCTTACTCTGGCCACCAGATGGCAGTGCCATTTTGCAGCTCTGTGCTGAGCTGGCGACCAGCAGGGGGTACCCACAGGTAAGACTGAGGGTTTGGTGGATTTGGCAGAAAAAGGTTCAGCACACACACACACACACACACACACACACACACACAGGTTCAGCACGCGTGCGCGTGCACACACACACACACACACACACGAACATTGGTTTTAAGGGGAAACTGGCTCAGATGTGATTAGGATATACACTGCCGGGGAAGGCAAGCCAGTTCTCTGTGATGGACTGGGAACATGTGCCGTGGTATAGCTCCCCAACACATGGGGTGGGGGTGCGGGGTCCTGCTCAGTTAGCTTCTCTAGATTCTTTTCCAGGACATCAGGGTTCCCCCCAGCCTTGCTTCTGTNACACTGCCGGGGAAGGCAAGCCAGTTCTCTGTGATGGACTGGGAACATGTGCCGTGGTATAGCTCCCCAACACATGGGGTGGGGGTGCGGGGTCCTGCTCAGTTAGCTTCTCTAGATTCTTTTCCAGGACATCAGGGTTCCCCCCAGCCTTGCTTCTGTTCTCTTCAGTTCCTGTCATTGCCTGCAGGTGGAAACCTGTCAGAGTGACCGTAAGAGTTTGTGACTAGGCTCCACACCCAGGTGCAGCTGGGCCTGAGAGCCAGGCTCTGATCCTTGAAGCCTCAGGAAGAATGGGGCCTGCAGGCTCACGCCTGTGCGCTGACTGACCTTGTGAGAGTTCTTCAGCTTGGGTGGGGGGCTGTCCCGGAGCCTCTTCATGGCTTGCACCGGGGAGTCACTGAAGTAGGGTGGCTCTCCATCCACCATCTCAATCACCATTATGCCCAGAGACCAGATATCTACCTGCAAGAGGAGAATGTCCCTGACTCCACTGGCCGGAGTCTGGCCCCTTGGTAGTGAGCAGCGTGCTGCAGGCGGAGAGGAACAGCTGGTCCCAGGTCTCCCTGGTGAGGTGGCTTCCTTCCTGGCCACCCGCCCAGTGCCCTGCTTAAGTGACCACTGGCTGCAGGCTCACAGCTGTCAGCCTCTCTCTTAGAAAGGCCATCACACACACGGAAGCCTGGCCACACCCCGACCTGCCCTTGGGCTTGGGGGCGAGCATCTGGGGGGCCAGCTTGTGGCAGCAAAGTCATAGGCCAGAGAAGAACCATCCAAAAGGGGCCAGTGGACAGGACTGACTCAGCGGGAACCTAAGAACTGGGGGCAAGGTTTGGTGGGAAGCTCTGGGGAGGACCACAAGTAGAACCATGTGTCTCCAAGCCCCTTCGGAGAGGACTAGGGGATGGAGAGAGTGGTTACCTCAGTTGCATACAGAGACCTGGAGATCACTTCTGGAGCCATCCAGTATGGGGTTCCCACCAGGGATTTCCTCTTAGGGACATCTTTGCTGATCTGTGCACAGAACCCGAAGTCTGAGAGTTTCACCTGGAGTTAGGGCAAAGGGGAGGAAAGGGAATGAGAGGTGAGGGAGCTGCAAAGGGGGTGGTAGGTGTGCCAGGGTGGGCAGGGCTTACCCTGCCGTCGAGAGTCAGCAGGATGGAGTCGCTCTTGATGTCCCGATGGATGACACCCTGGGCATGCAGGTAAGCCAGGGCCTGCAGCACAGCCTCGCACACAGTGGCGATCTGCTCCTCATTCAGCCTGGATGTAGAATGCACGGCCACCAGCAAAAGAGAATGTTAGCTTTGGCAGGGCGGCCGGGCAGAGGGGCTGGGCAGAGTGGGTGCCCCAATACTGGGCCCCATAGCTTCCTGGGCAACGTGTGGAGGAGCCGAGTCAGGTCAGAGCCCTGGTGGAAATGGGCCTGGGCCTAGGCTGGAGACCCAGTGTCTTCCTCACTCCCCTATGACCCCCAGGTTGATTTACCCAAGCCGATGGGCGTGGGGAGGATGGCTCAGGACAGTGCGACAGGTACCTCGATCATCTGGGACCCAGGCTACCTGATAGCCCTGCAGGGCAGCAGTGGGGCAGNGGGGAAGGATGGGGGTCCAGGGCTCCCGGAAGCTTTCTTTCCCCAGTGGTCCCCTACAAGCCTGAGACCAGAGGGTTCTCAAAACTGAGCAAGATCTGACAAAGGCATTGGGATCTACAATTTCCGCTTTCCTGCCCACACAAGGCGGCTACCACCAAGGCAGTCGTGGGACCTTGTCCCTATGGGACAGGACAGGCCAAGGTGGCAGGTTTCAGGGCTCCAGCTGCGCTCTCCACGGTGTGCGGGTGGGCACGCGCTGCCCGGGCGTGCGTCTTCAATGCAAATCAGGGAGTTAATTACAGAGAGGCGCTCGGTGGACAGTCCAGGTCGGGCCTCTATGCGGCAGCCCAGGGTCCGAAGGGCCACGTATCGGTCACGGTAGGCAGCGGCCGGGACCAGTACCGGAAGGCAAAGGGCTGGCCGCCGCTGGAGCCGAGCGGCCAGAGAAAATGGGTTGAGCAGAAGGGCGCTCCTCGGGAGAAGAGGCCCCCTGGCCGCTGCCCCTGCGCGCCTCGCCGACTTCTCCCGGGCTCTGCGTTCGCCGCGTCCTACCTGAGGCCACACCCCGAAATCAAACTCCGGGCAGGTGAAGCCGGCGTGGCACAAACATGTAGGCGCGGCCTCTCCTCCTCGTTCCCGGCGCCTCCCGGCGGAGGGTGGGCCGGCCTGCCGCGGCCTCTCGGAGAGCTCTGGGGGCTTCCCGCTCGGCAGGTGGGCGTCCTGACCGCCGATGGGCTGTGAGCCCGGCCGGGGCGGGGACCGGCCTCCCCGCGCGCGAGGCTCCGGGGCCCGGCTTTTCCTTCCCCAAAGTGCGGGGCCGCCGGCGCGGGAGAGGGGACTCGGCTGCGCCGGGAGCCCACCTCCCTCGCGTGTGCGCCCGGCGCTCGCGCCCAGGCGGGCGGGGGCGGGCTTCGTCCCGAGAGCGCCTCGCTCGGGCTGGCGAGGCGGGGCCGGCGGCCGCGCCGGGTCGGAGCAAGGCGGCCAGAGGGAACTCGGAGCCTACCCCGCCCTGTCCCCGTGCGCCCCGCGGGGAGCCCGCCGCCTCCCCTCGCACCTGAGAAGGTGGCTCAGTCGGAGGCCGGGCGGAGGGGAGTCGGGGGCGGTTCCGAAGCCTTTGGATTCCGGCCAGTCGCAAAATCCGCCGGGATACTTACTACCTCGGTCACAATGAATTTCTGATCTGTTTCCACCCAGGCCTCGGAGGACTGGCCCTGGAAGGTGCCGGGCCTTCCCTTTCCTCGGTGCCTGAAAGCTCTGCCCTCTAAAGAGTGAGGAGTTGGGAGAAAGAAGAGGCCGGGAAGGCGGCCCAGAGGTGAGTGAGCCCAAGGATCATGTCCCGGGGACTTCTCGGGACCTGCGCGAGGCACAGGCTGGGACAGTGGCAGGCAGGTGGCCCTCCTGTGCGGGCCCGTTTTCGGTACTGTTAGGCAGGAGTCCCTCCCAGTCCTCAGTGGGCGTGCATTGTTACTTCAGCCGCCTGCACCCACAGCAGGCGCAGGGCTTCAGATGGCCCGCCCTTGTTTCTGGCCCAGGTCTGATGCCTGTCTGGGGAGAGGCAATGTCACCAAGGCCAGTGCACTGAATTCTTGTTTGGGAAAGAGGTTTCCAAACAGGAAGGAGTGAAGCAGGCCCAGCCTTTGGGCTGAGCAGGTCAGGAAAGAGCCCCAGCCAGAGGTGCTGGTCTGCATATCCCAGCCTGCCAGCTCACTCCCCAGCTCTCCAACCTGCTAAAATCTCTCCAACTTCACCCACACCCAGTGAGTGGATTCCAGTTGGGAGGGAGATGCCGCTGTGGACACCAAGGGCCAAGACATGAAGATTTCCGGTGTGTAGGCTGCGTTTTCTCTACCTTGCCCCATTCTGGTGTGTGTGTGTTTTTTTAAGATGTATGTATTTATTTGTTGACTTTGTTGCTGCACTCAGGCTTTTTCTGCCTACAGAAAGCAGGGGCTACTCTTCATCGTGGTGTGCGGGTTTCTCGCTGTGGGGGCTTCTTCTTGAGCACAGGCTCAAGGGTGTGTGGGCTTCAGTAGTTGTGGGTGAGGACTCTAGAATATGGGTTTAGCAGTTGTGACACAGGCTTAGTTTCTCCGTGACATGTGGGTCTTTCCAGATCAGGGATTGAACCTGAGTCTCCTGCATTGCAAGGTGGATTCCCAGCCACTGGACCACCCGGGAAGCCCATGGTGTGAGTTCTGCTGTGAGCTCTTCCCGGTCATACGTAGGACAGTGGTGGCAGGCACAGCATTTGGAACCCAGAAAGACCTGGCTTTGAATTCTGACTCTTTGCCTTTGATTCCTTAGGCAAGTTGCTTTGTTTTCTCTCCTAACTTTAATGAAGTTATCTATAACATGGGGATGATCATGCCTTCCTTGCAAGGCAGCTGGTGAAGGAGGACAGCCCCAGCAGGAGCCTACCTACCTTGCCTCCAGTTTTGGAAAAGGTTAAGCCGCCTGAGACGTCTCTTGGAGAACTTGAAGAATGGTCTGGGTGTGTGGCAAGATATTGAGGATTGTGGAGGATGTTAGAAACAAGCAGTGGGAATAGAGTCAAGGCCAAGGGTCTGTGGAGGGTGGGTAGTGAGGCGCCCCTGGGCAGGGGCCATTTCTGGAAGGGAATTGGCTTTGGAGGCAGAAACAACAGCATGCTCTGGGAAGCCTTGCAGGGCTTCACCTGTTCATAGGTGACCCTGGACATGCTGTTACCAGCAGTGCAGACTGGGCCAGAGAGAGACTCTGGCTTGAGGCTTCTGGTCCTACCTCTGTCCAGAGAAGCTGTGTGATCTGGGGCAGGTCAGTTGGCTTTTCCATGTGTATCAGGCATTGTGGAAGAGCTTGGGAGTTGGGCCTGAGTCCTAGCTGCACACTTACCATCTCAGACAATGACTTCCCTCTGAGCCTCAGTTTCTCCACCTGTAGACTTAAGCTCTTAAGATCTATCTTGTAGAGTCATCACCGTCATGACCACAGGCACGTAATACATGTGTACGTGTAGGTTCCCTTTCTCGGCTCTGCCTTCCTCTCCTTGGTCACCGGTCGTCCTAAAAAATACACTCAGTCAACAGGTTTGGCCCGTCTCACTGCAGTTTTATGAACTTGGAGTGAGAAGGGGAGCAACATAGAGATAAAGTTAAAACAATAACTGTAAAAACAGTCTTTTTGTGACTAGGGGACTCTGGAGGTTCTCTGGGCAAGGCACCGAGGGCTCTGAAATGAGGATTTGAACCTCTCTATCTACGTGGAAGCTGGTGAAAATCGAATAGCAAAGAGGGGCCAGGCCTGCAGCCCTGCTGTGCTTCCCTCTGCCCTTGGAGATAATCCTGTGCCCAGGAAATCCCAGCTCTGCCGGCTGGGGAAGCGGTTGAAATTCTAAGTATGGTGAACAGAAGAGGTCAGAGGGCTGCTCTGGCTTGAGCTGTGGCTGGACCGCAGCACGGCACTTGCAGGCTGGAGCTGGGCCCAGGAGGCAGGCCTGAGTCAATATTGACCTTCCCTGGCTGACCAGCCTGACTCTTCAGCCTCTCATTCAGCTGGAGTGTTGACACAAGTGATTGAATGAGACTTATTATCATATTCTTTTCAACAGCAGCCCCATTATCTTTCCCTTGGGGATTCACTAAGACCTGTAGTGTGGGTAGGATGCCAGAGGTGGGGAACCCAGACATTCTGGCGCATTCTGTGCACAGGCTTTCTGTCCTGCACACTGGGCTTCTCTCTGGGCCACTCTGGTGGGGCAGAAGAACCTCAGGCCACTGTTTTGCATCCTGGGGATGCTCCGTCCACATTTCCGCACAGCGCCCTGGGTAGATCTTACAGAGCCTGCGGGCAGGGGCAGTAAGGGGTACAGCCTGGGTCTAGGACCCACCTACACTGCAGGGGACAACTGGGCAGAAGAGCAGATGAAATTCTCTTCAGGCCCTTTGCCTGGTGCATTTCTAGGGGCCAGGAAGGGTGCTGGGGTGCCACCTCTCTTGTCACGTGCAGAGGGCAGTTTGAGGCCCAGATACTAGTGAGCTGAGGGGGGACAGAGCTCAGCCCTACACGAAGGATGACGCGCTCTGAGGGGACAGAGGGCAGGGGCCTTAGGAAGGGGCACATCCCCATCACTGAATGCATTGGCACGGGCCAGCAGGGTGTGGGCGAGCTCCTACGGAGAATGCCACCAAGAGGTGGAAAATGAGGCAGGGGCTCAGGGGAAGCCAGACCCCAGCAAGTCCTACAGGCAGGCCGTGCAGGTCAGGAGACCAGCAACATCTATTTGGAAAAGCCAGCTAAACGCACAAGAGCAAGGATTCTGTTTTGTTCACCACGATCCCCAGAGCCTTGAGCAGAGCAGATGCCCAACAAATGAAATTTATTGAATAAATGAACGAATAATACAATTTCAATTTTAAGAATAATCTTGCTGACGGATGAGAATACTCCAATGAAAGACTGGCTTCTGTCCAGGGTATTCTTAACCAGGGGGCTGGTGAGGCACGTTCTTTGTCATGGAGGGGGGGGGTGGTGACAGTTCCCACAGAGTGTGATGAAGAGGCCGGGCAGCAGGCCTCGGGGTGAAGGACCCAGCTCTGGAGGTAACAGGGTCCCCTGCAGGCCCTTCTGTGACTGGACGGCGGCAGCACTGGGGCACCTTTGTGCATGCTCTAGGACTCAGGGGCTTACCTCTCCTCTGGGTCACAGAGCCTCTTGCGTGACTCTGAGAATGACACGGGTGGGGTGGTAGGAGGTGACAGCTGACTGCAGCTGTGTTCACATCAGGGTCTGGGTCCAATTAACAGAGATCTTTCCCTTCTTGGCTGCTTCACTGGGGCAGATCAATCTCTGAGCAAGGGCTTCCTCATCTGCAGAATGGGTACAATAATAGGCCCATCTCACGGGCTTGTGGCGAGGATTCCATTGTGAAATGCTCAGCCCAGAGCCTGGTGCTTACTCTAGGCACTCCCTGAGGGATGATTGCTAAAAATACTCCAAACGGCCCCTCCAACTGGGACAGATGGTGTTTCTTGCCTCACTGTACCTAGAGAAGCTGGCAGAGGTGAATAAATCCATTCCTCTGTCACCTCTCGAAATGCTGAGTCCTAGAAAGGAAGAGGAGGTCAGGATCACAAGCAGAACTTAGGGACTGCATACCCCAGTCCACGCTGAGCCAACACACAGCCCTGACAAACCGGCTCCGGGCCTCCCTCACGGGGCCTAATGTGCACCCCACTCTCACTCCCTAGCCCTCGGAGGGAGTGGGGCCCCGGGGGCAGTTGCCATCTCTCTTCCCAGTCATCTGGAGGTGGAGGGGAATCCCACCAGCCTCATCCTAACAGAGAGCTTACAACATCCCAGAGCTTATGCAGCCAACCAAATCCTATTCCCTACGAGTGGCTGCAAACTCCTTCAGGCTCGCTTTCTGGAAAGCACCTTCCCAGCCTGTAGTGTGCTCTTGTGAATCCCTTCAGTGGGGTAGTGTCCTTTCCTTGAAAAGAGTTCATGTGGGAACAGCCAGAGGCCACTGGAAGCCGGGTCTGGGGGTGAGGCAGCCACGTTGGGCACCAGCTCTTCTGGTGAACAGCAGAGACCATGGGTTAAGAAAACAGTTGGCGCTGGCTCTAGACGGGCCCCAGAGTTACGTCCCAAGAGGACTTCTGGCAGGAAGGCAGTCTTGGAGCACATCTGGAGCGGGTAGTTTCACTCCCCAGGGTCTGCCTCAAATGGCAGTGCTCCCTGGGAAGACTGTGCTCTGCTTTGAGGTTTAAGCGCAGACTCATGCCTTCGTGACTTTGCCTTGGGTTGGTGGGGTCCCAACAACTGGGTGGTCCTGGCACCCCAGGCCTGGCAGACGGATGTCTCCTCACTCAGAGGAAGAGCAGCTTGAGAGAGTGACCCACCCAGTGCAGCTGTCTGCCATCCCTGTTATGGACCCTGGACCAGCTGAGCCACAGCACCTAGTCCAGGGGCTCCACCACCCAACCCCCCACCCCAACACCTGTCACCATAGAACCTTAGCATCAGCCACAAAGCTCTGCCCACCCTCCTTGAGCCAGGCTTGCCAGTTGCCTGACTTTAGGCTGAGACCCTACTGAGGGGACGTGACCTGTGCTGGAGAAAATACTCTCCTGCTATTTCTGCGGTCTTTCCGTGTATGCCAGGCCCTGCATCACAGCTGCCAAGGCGACCTCTTTAGAACACCCGCACCGCCACCATTGCAAGGCAAAACACAAACATATCCTGGTTCCAAAGTAAGGGTCAGCTTACAAGTCAGCACCCGTCTCCGTTGGCCTCTGACTCACAGATCAGAACAGGAAAGAACCCAGCAATCTTGGTTGAGGGAGCAGGCCCTGGCCCACCCCCTTCTACACAGGCTGCGCAGCCCCTCCCTGCTCACAGAGACCTCTGGGAAGGAGACTAACAACAGCCCGAGTCCTTCAGGGTGGACATGGTGGATGGAGCAGGACTTGGGAATCGGATCTGTGTTCAAACCCCAACTCGGTCATTTCCTGGTTCTGTGACCCTGGGCAAGTTATGCAGCCTCCCTGGACCCATCTGGATTTGCAGATGATAATAATAATGCCTACCTCCCAGGGTTGTTGAGAGGATTAAATGAGTTGGTGCTTGAAAAGTGCCTAACACATAGTAGGTGTTCAAGAAAAGTTTCTTCCCTTTCTCTCTGGAGTCTCCTGCTCCTCTGACATGAGAGTCCCGCCCCTTAGTGACCCCGGGCCTGTGGCTCCCTGAGCTCTCCCACCAGCTCCACCCTCAGTGTTACTGGCTGTGGCAGCTCTTCCTCCAGAAAGCTCTGCCAGGAGCTGACCAGCTCCCCAAGTGCCAGGCTCGGCTCGCACTGGAGGGAGCAGCTTCGGCAGGAGCTGTGCCCCGAGCTTCCTCCTCAGACTGGTTGGGGCAGGGCTCTCCCCTCCTGTCTCTTCCTCTCCCACCCAGTCATGGGCCAGCCTGCCGGCTGGAAGGTGACTTCCTTGACCATTCAGAAGAGGAATATGCAAAGCATTCCTGGCGTAGAGACGCATCCCAGCCTAAGGAAGACTCCTAACCCCTCCCTCTGGTCTGGCGAGGTGTCAGACCAGAAGGGAGGGGCTGGGGCAGCAGAGTTCACCCTGAACCAGAGCGGGCGCCCTGCCTCTGCCCACTTTCTTCCGCCACTGAAGCCCACATATTTTCTGTCAGGCTGGGCAGAAGGCAAGGCCGGGACTGGCTCTCTGAGGGGACAGCATCCCTCTTCCTGCTTCCGGCCCCAGAGTATCTTCTTTAAGGAGAGCTCTTCCACTAGGTGAATGGAGTGTGGACTCAAAGAGCTGGAGCTTGTGGGTGACAGTTTTAAATGTGGGCATGGCCTGATTTGATTTAACCTCAAGGCTGACTCAGCACCCGCTCTCCCTCAGCCCAGGGACTCCTGGGCTTGTCAGAAGGTGGGAAACTGCGTGGAAGATGGAGACCTAGGATTGGCAAGGGAGGGCCCCTGTCTGGGCATTAGTGTGTGTGTCTAGGACACAGAACTGGAGAGAGGCACTCAGGTGATTGATACCCAGTGATCTGGCAACGGAGAAGGAGGTGGCACCCCACTCCAGTACTCTTGCCTGGAAAATCCCATGGACGGAGGAGCCTGGTGGGCTACAGTCCATGGGGTCGCTAAGAGTCGAACACCACTGAGCGACTTCACTTTCACTTTTCACTTTCATGCATTGGAGAAGGAAATGGCAACCCACTCCAGTGTTCTTGCCTGGAGAATCCCAGGGACGGGGGAGCCTGGTGGGCTGCCTTCTATGGGGTCGCACAGTGTCAGGACACGACTGAAGCGACTTAGCAGCAACAGCAGACCTGGCAACATCAGAGATTTAAGTGGGTGCATATCTCTTAGGAACTCAGTCCTCATGGATCACTCCTTTCTTTATTTAAAAAGATGTTGTTTTCTTTTGGAGAAGGCAATGGCACCCCACTCCAGTACTCTTGCCTGGAAAATCCCATGGACAGAGGAGCTCGGTAGGGTGCAGTCCATGAGGTCGCTAAGAGTCGGACACGACTGAGCGACTTCACTTTGACTTTTCACTTTCATGCAGTGGAGAAGGGACTGACAACCCACTCCAGTATTCTTACCTGGAGAATCCCAGAGATGGGGGAGCCTGGTGGGCTGCCATCTATGGGGTTGAACAGAGTCGGACACGACTGAAGCGACTTAGAAAAGCAGCCCATTGTCTTTAAGGAAAATTCAGAAGAGTACAAAGATGGAGTAGGAGGAAATCACCTGGGGCCCCACCAGTCAAACACGATAATGAATATTTTGCTATATTTCCCTTCGGATAGTCATTGTGTTCATACTGCATTTACAAATTAATCTTTGTAAAATCTTTACAAAAATCTTTGTGAAATCTTTAGAAAGAAATTACTATTGCTCACCTAGGCCTGCTTTGGACAAAGAAAACCTCGGTAGTTTAATTTGTCCTTGGTACCCATGGGTATGGACAGGTTTGGGCCCCAGCAGGTCAGGGCCTCCAGAAGAGGCCCTGATAGTCACTCACAGCAGACCTAGGGCAGGGGATGGCCAGACTACGGGTTTCCCCCTCCAACCCTTCACCATCACTTTATTATTTTACCTTTCACAATTAGAGCGAATTAGTTTGGGGATATGATATGAATTCGTTTTTCCAGATTCTTTTTTTTTCTTATGAAGATCTGATTGCTTCAGCCACGTTGATGGAGAAGATCATCAGTCCCCTGCCATGTTGCAGTGTCACGTTTGTCGTAAATTAAATGACCTTATGTGAGTGAGTCTATTTCTGGATTCTCTCTTCGGTTCCACTGGTCTGCTCATCAATCTGTGTGCCAGTTCCACACTGCATTAATTATGGTAGCTTTATAATCAGTCTTGATATCTAGTAACATCACTCTCCAACTTTGTTCTTGTTCGAGACTGTCTTGGCTATTCCTGATTCTTTGTTTCTCTGTACATTTTAGAATCAGTTTGTCAAATTTTTTTTTTTTTATTGCAGGATAATTGCTTTACAGAATTTTGTTGTTTTCTGTCAAACTTCAACCTGAATCAGCCATAGGTATACATATACACCCACTTTGGACTTCCCTCCCATCTCCCTCCCCATCCCACCCTTCTAGATTGATACAGAGCCCCTGTTTGAGTTTCTTAGCCATACAGCAGATTCCCATTGGCTATCTGTTTTACATATGGTAATGTGAGTTTCCCTGTTACTCTCTCCATACATCTCACCCCCACCTCCCCTCTCCCCATGTCTATAAGTCTATTCTCTATGTCTGTTTCTCCATTGCTGCCCTGTAAGTAAATTCTTCAGTACCATTTTTCTAAATTCCATATATATGCGTTAGAATACGGTATTTACCTTTCTGTTTCTGACTTCACTCTGTTTCATAGGTTCTAGTTTCATCCACCCCATTAGAACTGACTCAAAGGTGTTCCTTTTTATGGCTAATATTCCATTGTGTATATGTACCACAACTTCTTTATCCATTCATCTGTTGATAGACATCTAGGTTGCTTCCATGTTCAAGCAATTGTAAATAGTGCTGCAAGGAACAATGGGATACATGTGTCTTTTTCATTTTGGTTTTCTTAGGGTATATGCCTAGGAGTGGGATTGCTGGGTCATATGGTGGCTTTATTCCTAGTTTTTTTTAAGGAATCTCCATACCGTCTTCCATTGTGGCTCTATCAATTTACATTCCCACCAACAGTGCAAGAGCATTCCCTTTTCTCCACACCCTCTTCAGCATTTATTGTTTATAAAGTTTTTGATGATGGCCATTCTGACCAGTGTGAGGTGATATCTCATTGTCGTTTTGATATGCATTTCTCTAACAGTGAGTGATGTTGAGCATCTTTTCATGTGTTTGTTAACCATTTGCATGTCTTCTTTGGAGAAATATCTGTTTAGGCCTTTTCCCCACTTTTTGATTGGGTTGTTTGTTTTTCTGGTAATCAGTTGTATGAGCTGCTTGTGTATTTTGGAAATTAAACCTTTGTCAGTTGTTTCATTTGCTATTATTTTCTCCCATTCTGAGGGTTGTCTTTTCACCTTGCTTATAGTTTCCTTTGCTGTGCAAAAGCTTTTAAGTTTAATCAGGTCCCGCTTGTATACTTTTGCTTTTATTTCCATTACTCTAGGAGGCGGTTCACAGAGGATCTTGCTTTATGTCATTGAGTGTTCTGCCTGTGTTTTCCTCTAAGAGTTTTATAGTTTCTGGTCTTACAGTTAGGTCTTTAATCCATTTTATCTTTGTGTATGGTGTTAGGAAGTGTTCTAATTTCATTCTTTTACATGTAGCTGTCCAGTTTTCCCAGCACCATCTATTGAAGAGGCTGTGTTTGCCCCATTGTATATTCTTGCCTCCTTTGTCAAATATAAGGTACCCATAGGTGCATGGGTTTATTTCTGGGCTTTCTATCTTTTTCCATTGGTTTGTGTTTCTGTTTTTGTGCCAGTACCATAGTGTCTTGATGACTATAGCTTTGTAGTATAATCTGAAGTCAGGAAGGTTGATTTCTCCAGCTCCATCCTTCTTCTCAAGACTGCTTTGGCTATTCGGGGTCTTCTGTGTTTTCATATGAATTGTGAAATTTTTTGTTCTAGTTCTGTGAAAAACACCATTGATAATTTGATAGGGATCACATTGAATCTGTAGATTGCATTTGGTAGTATAGTCATTTTCACAATATTGATTCTTCCTACCCAAGAACATAGAGTATCTCTCCATCTGTTTATGTCATCTTTGATTTCTTTCATTAGTGTCTTATAATTTTCTGTGCACAGTTCTTTTGTCTCCTTAAGTAAGTTTATTCCTAGATACTTAATTGTTTTTGTTGCAGTGGTGAGTGGGATTGATTCCTTAATTTCTCTTTCTGATTTTTTCATTGTTAGAATATAGAACAGTTTGTCAGTTTCAGAATTATGCTGTGATTTTGATTGATATTGCAATAACTCTGTAGGTTAATTTGGAAATAATTGATAATTTTATATATTGAGTTTTCTAACCTATGAACATTCTTTATTATCTTTAATGTTTGATATTTTTCCATGTAGAGACCTTGCATCTCCTCAATTAGATGTATTCATAAAAATTTGATATTTTTAATGTAAAATGGGAAAGGATGTCTGAAGGGTTTTACCTAATAACACTTCTGACATCAAATGAGAAGGTTTTTTTTCTTCCTAAGATCACTTCTCCAACTCTCTGGGATCAACTGGGTGTTCCACAATGCAGTTTGATTCTGACACTAACTATCTGGAATAGCACAGAGCCCTCAGGCTCAGCCCTACTAACTGCACCCTATTTTGGACTCCTGCTCCAAAGCCAGTAGTTCTGACCAGTTGGCTATAAATTAAGTTTCCCACAACCCTCTTCTCACATTTGATAATTTGCTGAGATGGCTGGTGGAAGTCAGGAAAGCACGTTACTATGTCTAGTTTACTAGAAAAGAGACAACTCAGGAACAGCCAAAGGGAAGAAGAGATTCTGGGCAGGAGAAGGGAAGAGCATAGGGCTTCCATGCCCTCCCCAGACATGTCACCCTTTCGGCACCTGGGTTCACCAGCCCTGAAACCTATCCCGGAGGGGTTGAATGGCGGTTCCATTAAGTAGGCACAATTGATTAAATCACTGGCTATTGATGGCTTTGGTGGGGGAGCTGTGCTAGGTCTTCCTTGCGGTGTGCACACTTTCCAGTTGTGGCTAGTTGCCTTGTGGCATGTGGGATCTTGTTTTCCCTCCCAGGGATCAAACCCACATCCCCTACATTGGAAGGCAGATTCTTTACCACTGGACCTGATGATTAACTCAGTCTCCAGCCCCCTCTTCTCTTTGTAGAAGTAGGAGAGGGTGAGGCTGAAAGTTTCAACAGTTTTATCACTCTGGGGATTCCAAGAGTTTTAAGAGCTCTGTACCAGGGNGGCGCGCCAAACAGAGGAGAAGATATGGTTCAGAGCCAGTATCTCCTAGTTGTCCCCAGCAGCGCCCTGGCCGAGGGTTAGGATGGCTCTCCCAGGTGGCTCACTCTGGGCTGCCCTTTGCCCTGCCCCTGGATTGGAGGATGGTTTGTCCTGTGTTTCTATGTGTGGGATAGGGGCAGGGGCCATCTGTCTCTTCCCCAAACAAGGACGTGAGAAGACTCCTGCTGTCCTTGGATCCAGAGAGAGGGCTGTGTCCAACTGAGTATCCAGGGGATTCTAGCTTAGAAATTCAGTATATCTGGACCCCAGATGGCTGCCCCCAAAGTGGTGGCAGGCACTGGGGACAATGCTGGGATTTTCATCACTTTGAGCCCTCAAACTTTGTCACTGAAGTCACTGTTGCCATGTACATTTTTGCTCACTGATTCTTTAGACATTGTGTAATTTATGGATAAAGAATTTACATTTTAGGCTCAGTTGCTATGCACAGTTTACTGGTAGGCTCCCACCAAACAGAGCTGAGATGGCCAGTGGGAATCCATCACCCCAAACAGGCATGCACCCTGTCTGGCTGCATCACAAAGCCCTGATGTCTGTCCTCAGCCTCCCTGGGGAAGGCATGGTGATGCCAGATGGACAGGCTGGCTATGGGAAGCTGGTTGTGCTGGATGGGAGAAGGAAGAGGAGGAGAAGGAGGGAGAGGGGAAAATGGTTGTTGAGGATTTGAAACGAAGCAGGAACCAAAGCTAGAATGAAATGCATTACACCATTGAACCTAGAATCAACACCCTAAATTATTTTTTTAATTGACACACATGAATTATTTTCTTTTAATTAAAATACCTTATATACCAAAACCATAGTTCCAAGCAGGACTTTTGAACTGTTAAGCTACACTAAAGTGTGAACATTATAGTATTATCAGAAATGAACTGGTATTTAATTTGGTTGGATCCAGGCCTGGGTATCCCAGAAAGGCTACAAGCCAAGTCCCATCCTTACCCCATAGGGAGAAAGTCTAGGGAAACTTGGGGGGGCCTCTCATCTTTGAGAGCTGCAGTGGGGTTTGGGGCCTTAAGAGAGACAGGACTCCTACCTAAGTAAGACTGACTGAGGAAGTAATGAACCCCCCATCTCTGGAGGTATTCAAGAAGCAGATAACTATCTGTCAGATGGGCTAGAGTAAAGGTTCCCATAGTGAATACCAAACTAGACTAGGGGGCCTCTTGGGCCCATCACATCTCCACATATCTGCACTTCCAGGCGGGGTACAGATGGGTCGGCTGCGGTGGGTTGGATGAGCCTCTGCATATCTGGATGGCTGGGAGGCGCAGAATAGATACTGAGTGAGTAACTTCTGTGTGTCTGTCTCCCCTTCCCCGTTTTCCTCTCATCCACTCCCAACTCAGCCCTGCCCAGGAGGAGGAGGCAGAACAACAGTGCCGGAAGTGGCGGGGACAGTCTAGGGACAGCTTCTTCTCCAGCATCTACAAGCCTCCTTCAGGCCTGTTGCCAGGTTGCCACCCCAAGCACAGGGAGAGGGACCAGGCACACCTTCCTTTGAAGAGCCTTGGCAGCTGGCATAGGCCTTCTGGTCGAGGGAGTTGTCCATGCACTGCCATTCCACAAATTGGGCAGGAGTGCCGGACTGGGGCACTGAAAGCTGGCATGTCACCATGGACTGTGGTTCTCAGAGCCCTACCAGCTCTGGGGCACTGGTCAACCAGCCTGGTCTGGGAGGGCGTCAGGGAGGGCACATGGACAGAACAGGCACTCCCTGGCTCTCAGCCTGTGGCTGTCGGGGCCTGTTGTAATATCTGAGCTGAGAGCCCGAGTTAGGGCCAAGGAGGAGAGATACAGATCGACTTGTGGTTTGGAAACACAAACACATTATCTTTTCCCGGCACCTTTCTGCTCCGTGACTCGAAAAACTTCCTCAGGGTCCTTTCTCTGGATGATTGCCCTGCTCTAATAATAGTAATAATAATGCCTACTGATTATTGAATGTTTCCGATGGGCCAGGCCCCGTGCTAAGCTATTTACACATATCATCACTCAAGTCTTCACAACAACCCTGAGACAGAAGGACTATACTGTTGTTACTCTCATTTTACGGATGAGGAAACAGATGAGGCCCAGACTGGTTAAGCAGCTGGCTCAGGGTCTTGTAGTTACTGAGTGGTGGAGCCAGAATTTCAACCCATGAGTATCTGTTCCCAGTCCATTCTTATAACTCAGTACTGCTCAGAGTTCCCTGGTTGCAGAGACTGTCAGATATGATTGACCATGTGGGGTCAGGTCTGTGGCAGCAGTCGGTGAGGGGCGCACTGGTAATTTGCCTCTTGGTGCCGGCCCTGACTACCACCCAGGAAGGGTAAGTCATGTGACACAGAGAAGTGTGTAGGGTAACCTCTCCTCCATTTCTGGTGAGGGGATGAGGAATCCCACATGGCCCTGGGTATGAGCGGCGAGAGGGCCTCAGTTTTTTTGCCATCTCTCACTGAGTAATGAGCCAGCACTCTGCTTGAAATCCCTGCATCAAGCCGTCTGTCCCTCACAGACCCAGAATGTGCCAGGTACCCTCAGGCCACATGGGGAGGTGGGGCCTTGCACCTCTAGCTACTTGGCTGGAGAAACCCTCTGGGGCCAGGCTCTAGGAGGAGTAGCCGCCCGTTCACCCTGAGCCCCTAGTCTGAGGAGAGAAGGCATTCTTTGGAGAAGATCCCGTCCACCCCTTCTCTTGCAGGCTGCCCACGCCCATCCCTCCTGCTCTTGGGGTGGCCTGGATCAGTCCCCCTCACCCTGATAGAACTATCCATCTCTCTCCTGATGGGCTTTGGAGGCAACCTCTGAGGGTCTGGGAGAATGAATTGAGAAAGCTGAGATTGCCAAACCCTTGGGGTCTTCAGGCATGAGGGAGGTCGAATCTAGCTGCAGAGACCATGAGTTCCTACAAGATCAGAGCCTCCTGCCTTTCTAGACTCCCAGCTTGTCTCAGCATTAGTTTCTTGATATGTATAAAGGGGGAAAGGGTTCTCTTCTTAGGGGGGATTTCCTGATGGCTCAGTGGGTAAAAAATATGCTTGCAATGCAGGAGACATGGGTTCGATCCCTGGGTCAGGAAGATCCCCTGAAGTAGGAAATGGCCACCCACTCCAATATTCTTGCCTGGGAAATGCCATGGACAGAGAAGTCTGGAGGCCTACAGTCCACAGGGGAGCAAAGAGTCTGACATAGCTGAGCAACTGGGCATGCATACATGTGCTCTTCTTCCTTGGGAAGATGGTGGAATGATGAGGTCTAGAGCATTGGGGTACAGGGCCCCCAAAGGATCAGCACCCCCAAACAGGGTGAGGGTTCTTGGCTCTTGGCCCTCACAGCTGCTGAAGGGTTCAAGGAGAAAACACGCCTCCCACACATCATGTATGCACGAGCTGCCACGGGGAGCAATGGAGCCCAGTTTAGTGCACCATCAGGGCAGAATCCCGGGGTTCTTCCAGGAGCCCTTGATACTAAACCGCTCCAAACCCCAGAGAGAGAACCCCTGCCCCGCCTGGCAGTGCCACCTGGGCCCAGTTAGGTTTGGGGAAAGTCCATATTCTCCCCTGCCTGGTCAATGCCACTCTGAACCGCAGCTGAAGGAAGTGACCACACCCTGCCTTTTCCTCAAGCATTCATCTGTACTCGGCTTCCTTGCCCAACTAGAATACACAGGCCTGTCTTCTCTAAATGAAAGTTGACACTGCGGCTGAGCTTACCTGAGAGTCCCAAAGGGACCTGGTGACCTGGACGAACCACCCAGATGCAGGGGCCACTGTCCACCCACCTCAAGGGGTTGGAGCAGGGGCAGGGCAGACTGCAGCGCCCTTCCTGGGTACATGGGGGCATGAGCTACATTGGGGAGGGTGGCACCAGAAAGAGCCACCTCTGTGCTAAGGACACTCATTTTAGAGACATGATGAATTCCTTTAATATCTTCTCACTATGATCACTTTGCAGCCCCTGCTCTTAATGGGCTCCAAAGTTCCATCCAAATGTCTGTTGTTGGCAGTTTAGTTCTCTAGCTGGCATTTTTGTTGGCAGAACTAACAGCTGGAAGCTTCCTGAATGGAAACCCTTCATTGTCATTTCCTCTCTTCCAGGAACCTCCAGCAGCTGCCCCCAGTCTAAGGTCGGGGCAGGGTTCTGATGGGCACCCATGTCCTGGAGCCCAGGGCCTGACCTTCAGGAAGGACAAGTGAGTTGGAGCAGCAGAAGGCTTGTGCTCTGAGTAGGTATGAACTCTGGCCAGAATCCAGGGAAGGAAAGAGTAAGGAAGCATGATGTTGGCTGCCTAAGCCACATCTACAACCTTCTGGGGGACACCTTAGCTCTAAAAGCACAAAGTTCACAGACTCTGGCCCATGTGGCCTCTTGGGAGCATTAACCATCTTGCTGTAAAGCTTGTGGCACTCCACCTCCTGCATCCGCCTTGGGTCAGTGTGAGAAGACATGACTTGCCACTTGGCTGGGCTGGGCTATGCTTAGAGGGTGCTAGGATGGGGTGTGGGCAGACAGCGACCCTCATCTGTTCTCAGGGTGTTTCATTCTTTAGTCTCCGGACCACACCTCAGCCGTCCTGGGTGGGCCTGTGGGGCCTTTATGTGAACACTGACAAGAAGGGTCCTGGTGTGCACTGCCCTACCGGCCTCTCCTCGCAGGGGTTCTTGCTGAGAGGCAGCTCCACCTCCTGTCTGACCAACCTCTTCTCTCTAGGAGGCCTGCATGCTTGTTAACTCCTGGCCTTTGCATTCACGTCCCTGGGTCTGGCTCCATCTCTCCTCAGGGTCTGAGACCTCCACCTTTCCTGATCCCTGACATACCATCTCCCAGAAAAACCCACTATCATGGGATATAAAAGCCAGCTTGGGCCTGGTGTCAGGGAGACAAATGACAGATGACAGGCCGCCTGCTCCTGGAATCTGACCTTTGATGGTGGACACTTAAATTCCTGCCCGGGGTCATGGCATATTACCAGGGAAAAGACCACCTGAGGCAGAGGATCTCCTGTGTGCCTCCCGGTCACAGAGTCAGCTCCAGAATCTCTTTCCTTCCTAGATGCTATCACCATTACCCCGTCCTTTGGCTTCAGACATTAACAGGCTTATGTTTAAAATAGAAAATGTTTCCTGGGACAAGTAGAGCTGAGTCTATCTATTTACAAATTAGCTGGATCTGTTTATCAGAGAGTGGCTTGGTCCCAGGAGGGGGTCAATCCTGTCTCCTTGTGGGGACCTGGCGAAAGAGCACAGGCTGAGCTGGGGCTCCAGGTCAAGTGAGAAGTAGGGGCTGGGGAAGGGCAGGGCCCAGCCCTGTTAGGGCCGGAAGCACAGAGGAGCAAGGGAACTGTCCAGCCTCCTACTGTGTCAGGTCGGCTGCCTCTCCCAACCATTGCTACCTGGCAGCTCTCATCTGGCTCTGCTTGGGGGCGCCTTTACCGATGCTCCTAATGGAAAGGCTGGGACCCCCAGGCCCGAAACTGACTCTGCTCCCAGTCAGTTCTGTGATCTTAGGACCCCGCTTTCCTTCTCTGGGTTCTGTTTCACCCTGTGAAATGATGAGGGCTGCGTCACACAGTCTTGGGGCTTCCCTTTGGCTTGATGCTCTACAGTGGTCCATCCAGGGCAGCCAGCTCCTGTCTGGCACAGCCCTTCCTTCCTCTGCGCTCCTGCCCACTGGCCTGGGATTTGCGCTCTGCATGCACAGCTGGTCCCTGTCTCTGTCTTGCACAACTCCCTAGGGAACCTCATTCGAAGCCGAAAGAAAATGGATGTTGGAGGCGCCAGGCCAGGACTGAACCAGAGAACTAGTCCTCCCGGTTTTAAGGTTTTAACCCTGCTGCAGCAGCAGGACTCAGGGGCGGGGTGGCAAGCAGGCAGTGGGGGCCTTGAGCAAGGTGACTGGTTCCTTGCTATTTGCCCTGCAGTGGCTGAATGGGCTGGGTTCCTGCTGCATGGGATTCAGAGACCAGAATTGGGAACCAGCAGACCTGAGCTTTCTGGTCAGGCTTCTCTGAGCACGCGGAGCCCCTCCCCGTCCCCAGTCCTGGGCGGCCTGAGTGTGCAAGAGAACACAGCCCTCCCCCCCCAAATTAGCCACAGGCCCGAGGCCCCCCAAGTTCGTCGTGACCTTGGGAAAGCCAGAGCCAAGCAGAAAGGTGTCAGCATCGCTGACTGAGCACTTCAAGGGTGAAAGGTCACCACAGGGAGCCCACGGGTATGCAAAAAGCCATCATTGTCCGTCTGCCTTGCCTGGTGAGTTGTGATGAGGTTTTATACAAAATGCTGGCCAGCGTGAGTGTCCCTTTGTTAAGGTGGGTATGGTGCCATGGAGTTGTAAGGCCACCTGTCCTGTGCTAACTACCCTCAGGGTATGCAAATCCATCCTGTTCAGCTTTCCTCTCCCCTGTTGAAGGGCTGTAAGCTCCCCAGAAAAGACAAGTCCCCTCCTTTATCCCACCCTCACACCACCTCTCACCTTAGCCCCCCACGGGCCCTCAGACTGAGCTTAGAAAGGGCAGCTTCCAGGACCAGTGGGCCTGTTAATCCCAGACAGGAGGGCCAGCCCGCCTTGCGGAAGTCAGAGCTCTTCGGCTTCCGAAGCTTCCATTTTTCATGATCTAGTCCAACCTGTCGGCTAGTTCTTCTTTTCGGGACAGGCTGCTGAGGGCCCGTTATGAGGTTTGCTAGCACGCTTCCTACCGCCTGAGTCTCCTTCCCGCTCAGGTGTGGGGGGCATCCAGCAGGAAGGACTCTGCTTCCGGCCACAGGTCAGCTTCCCCCAAGTCCTTCTGGCCTTCTGAACCCAGGACAGAGTGCACAGAGGGCTCTGGGGCCATTTGGGTGAGCAGTGCGGTGTCTCAGGGTCTGTGCCTCCTCCCTGTTCGGCCCTCCCACCTGGCCCAGCCAGCGACCACCCTGCTGGCCTGCTGTTTGTCTGGTGCTCCCCAGGTGCTGGCTCTCTGCCCCCAGCCAGACACCAGCTGCTGCTCAGCTCTGCATATACAGGGCACTGCCAGGCGTGGAGTGGCCTTTTCCCAGGCAGGGGGAATACCCCTCAGCTGGTAATGCCACAGCTCGTAAAGACTCCCTTTTTCCTTGCCCTGGAGCCACGCGTGGGGATTAAATGAGTGGGAGACACTTGTGTTCATCCTGACTCTGGTCCCTTGAGCACCTCCGGGATAGGAGCATTCCTGGTCATTTTGGGGGATTATGCGCATAGCAGGTTTGCCCTGGTTGGAGGCCGCTGACCTGCACCTCTCCTTGTGCCTGGCATGTTCCAGATTGCTCAGCTCACCAAGGATGTCTGTCCTCGGGGGACTGAAAGGTCCATGCAGCCCCATCTTCCTCCCTTGTAGCCACTGCAAAGTGCACAGAGCTTTCCACCCAAATCAGGGGCTCCCAGGCCTGCTCCTGGGGCCAAGTCCTCTTCACAAGGCACCCTGGTCACCAGGGCTCCCAGGTTTGTCACTCCTGAGCTGCAAAGGGGACCCCTTGCTTAGCCCGAAGTCCTTATTCTTGGCTTCTGTGAGGCTGAGTCCCGGGCCCACCAGGCCTGGGGGCCATGCAGTCCAGAGCTCACCCTCTACTTCAGAAACCTGGTTCCCACCAAAATCACTTAAGGAGAGACCCCAAGCAGGACCCTCCGACCTTGGTGTGTGATATCAGGGAAAAAGCAAACTACACCATATGAGCCTTGCTTCTTGTGAGGTGGGGTGGGGGCGGGATGGAGGGGGGCCCCAGTGCNCCCTCTACTTCAGAAACCTGGTTCCCACCAAAATCACTTAAGGAGAGACCCCAAGCAGGACCCTCCGACCTTGGTGTGTGATATCAGGGAAAAAGCAAACTACACCATATGAGCCTTGCTTCTTGTGAGGTGGGGTGGGGGCGGGATGGAGGGGGGCCCCAGTGCTTTATAAACTGGAGCTCAATAGGCCTGGTATCCCTGAAGCCAACTAGGTCATTAACCCTGCATGGGGTCTGGGGCCTGCTCTCAGCCCAGCAGTCCCCTGAACTGGGTTGATGCCGAGTTTCAGGGTCAGAATCTGTGCCAAGTCAAGCTCAGCATGAGGGTGTGACTTGGATCCCAGGCCCCAGTGGATGCTCCATAAATATTTGTGGGATGAACACATGAGGGGAGTGTCCCAGAGGTGATGGGGCCTCCTGGAGGGGCATCCTGGTGGCAGTGCGCCGCCCAGCAGGAAGGGGAGGTGAAGGCAGGAGCAGCGGAAACAAGCATTTCTCTCTCTTGCTGGGGAGCCAGAGGCCAGCTTGGATAGGGTTGCTTCCAAATCCATCTGGGAAGGGGGGCAGATGGGGTGGGGTGTGGGCATGGGCTCCTGAGCCCAGAAACCCACAGCTGCCACTCCTGTCCCAGATGGTGGGCAACCTGAACACCTCGGCACCCCAACCCTGCCTGGGGGGCCCGAGCCGCAGGGACCTTACCTGAGCTGTCCTTGGGCAGCTGGGCCCCGAGCTCCCCACCGCAGGCCGCCGCTTGTCTCTAGCTCAGGAAGCGGCACTCCCTTCAGGCAAAAAAAAAGGAAAAAGAAAAAGAAAACCTCAGTGCTTTTCTCACTCAGCTGCTTCTCCTGAAGGCTCCTGGTTGGTGTCGTCCTGCCTCTGTGGGCACACAGCCTCCTCCCTCCCAGCGGCTTACTCACCGGTGTGCTTGTGAGGCTGCCAGCTGTGTGGGGGAGGTGGGGGGCCCACACCCCTCGGCCTGACACACACCAGAGCGTGCTGCATAGGGTCGAGGGCCCGGGGGGCTGCATAGGGTCGAGGGCCCGGGGGGCTGGCCCTCTGGGTCCTGAGAGCCCCAGGCAACATCTTCCCCAGGGATGTCCTCAAACGAGCTTGGTGGGAGACACATATGGGTGCCGACTGGCACTGGTGGAGAGGGACTGAATTCCTGTAGGAAGCTGAGTGCCCGGGGCCGCCAGAAGAGGGGGCAGCCCAAGCACTGTCCGGCACTCCGGGGGGTTGGTTTCCAACCTTGGACCACTCCCTACCCTGGCACCCTGTGTGTCTCTGCCCCATGGACTCAGTGGGTCCTGGGCCCATCTGGGCTGGAACTGCGCCTCACCTGCTCAGGCCAGGTGCCTGGCATCCTTTTCAACAGCATGCGTCTTGGGCAGGCCCAGCATCGGTCAGGGTGAATGGATGCCGGCTCCCCCACCGCCAGCTCTCACTGGCCCCTCTGCGGTCTGCTCGCACACACTTGCTCCTCTCTCTCTCCCTCTCACACACACACACACACACACACACGTGGGGCCACACCCAGCAGAGCCACCTACCTTCCCCAGGCCAGCCTAAGCCAATCCAGCCTCGATCTCCAAGTGCCACTCTGACCCCTAGGAGCCACTCTCATTTATGGAAATATCTCGTAGGAGGTGTGTTCAAAGCCGGGCAGGAGGGCTCCGGTCGGCTGGACCAGACTCTCCTCTCCCAACACCTCCAGAGGACAGGCCGCCTCATCACCTTATCCGCTATTGCACTTTGCCGACTGACGTCTCTCCACGGGCACCTCGGGCCCTCACAGCATCTTCCATATCCTTAGAGGGTGGCGGCAGGCTTGTGGCAGGTCCCATCTTCCGTGGAGCCCCAGGTAGGGAGGGGAGAGCTGGAAGGGGCGGGACCCAGGTGCAGCTCCAAGTTTCCAGCTCCCAAAATAATCAGATGCAAAAGGGAAGGAAGAAATCTCCAGGCCAGGGGGTGACTCAGTGCCCGTGGGCCGGCTTAGTCACCTGGATAGCTGCTCCTGGCTCCCAGCACCTCAGGCTGGGAGCAATGCCCTGCCCCCTGCAGCCGGCAGCAGCAGGCTGTCAAAGGGAGTGTGGCCACGGGGCCCCAGCTGACCCAGGGCTCCTGGCAGGCGGGCTCCGGCTTCCTCCCCGGCCGCGTGTCCCTCCTCCACCGAGCACCCCGGCTCACTTTGGGATTTCTCCATTAAATCCTCAGGCAGCGACCTGCTCGTTTGGGGCGCTGAGCTGCTCCAACGTTGCTTGGCAATTTTGATATCGTCGGGGGTTGCCATGGGGAGGAGGGTGATGTCATTGACACAAAAAAAACCCACTGAATTTACAAATCAGCTGGGGCTGGAGCTATTTATAAAAACACGTTTTTTCCTGCCTTCCTTTACTGAGGGGGAGGCGAGGGGGAAGGGCTGCATGTGCTCTCAGAGCGAGCCTCCGCTCTGCAGCCCCGGACCTCCTGGGCTTCCCACACCCAGGGCTGTAAGACCTGGCTGCTGGGCCACAGCTGGCTGAGCCCCTCTTTTGGGGTCTCGGTTGGTTTTGCTGTGAAGAGTGAGAAAGCGGCACGTAGAGGGTGTTGGGCAGCACGGGCATCAGCTTCAGGGCTTGGCAAGGACCCTTTGTTTCCCAGCCCCTGATTTGAAGTATCTGCCTTTGCAGGTAGGTGCTTAAGCTCCCCTGGGGCCAGGGAGAGCTCAGTCTTGCACAATGCCCTCCGGGTTCCTGAACCCACCCATCCACTTACTGGTTCTTTATCTTCTCCCAGTCTCCAAGCCCAATCTTGGCCCCCTGCTCCTCTCTCCCAAACTCGCCCACGGTCCTGTTGGAAAACCATCCTATCCATGGTTTTGACCATCAACCTGGAAATGCTCATTCCAGAGCCCAAGTCACAGCTGCCAACATGGGCACCACCTTCACCAGCCAGTTCCCACCCCAGTGCCCACTGCTGCTGATGGCCAGATGGAAACCCACCATTCCCTAGATGCTTCCCCACCCCCGCCCCTTACATCCAAGGTGGCACTAGGCTGCTCATGTTATATTTGAAAAATTCTTCATGAATTTTCTTCCATAAAGAAACAGTGTGGTGTTTGGTTAAAAGCCCAGGTTCTGAGCTTTCCATCCCGAGTTCACATCCCAGCTTTACCGTTCATCAGCTGAGTGAATTTGGGCATGTTATATAATCCTGTCTCTTATACNAATTCTTCATGAATTTTCTTCCATAAAGAAACAGTGTGGTGTTTGGTTAAAAGCCCAGGTTCTGAGCTTTCCATCCCGAGTTCACATCCCAGCTTTACCGTTCATCAGCTGAGTGAATTTTGGCATGTTATATAATCACCTGGACCTTGATTTCCTTATCTGTAAAATCGGGATGATTTCACCTGCCTACAGGGTTGTGGGAAATAAATGAACAAAGCTCTTGGCACAGGAACTGCTCATCCTGAGAGCTCAGAAAACCTGAATGTTCTCAGCTTTCCGCTTCATGACTGTGCTGTTTGGGGCTCATTCTTATCCACCCACCAAATGGCATCAGATTAATCTTCAAAACGATGACCCTAGTTACCTCCCATGTGAAGGTCTCAGGCTGCACTCAGAGACATTTTGATTGAGCTGTGCAGTGTGGGACCACGTGGCCTGTTTAGTCATAAAAACTCAATTAGGTTTTCTTATTACTAGTCATCTTGAGCGGAAAAGGGATTTTTTTGGACAGCCATCAGGTAACTAGCTCCCAGCACTGATGAGAAATCTGGAGAATCAAGTCTGGGACAGAAGCCAGGCAGTACAGAAGTCTCTAGGCATCAGACCTAACTGCAGATTCCATGCCTCCCCCACCTGGATGGAAGGTGCTCCCACCACGTGCTCCACCTGGTGCGCCTCTGGTCTGGTGGAGCAGAGGGTAGCCTAGTCAAGGGTTCCCATTACCCACATGAGGTGGGAAAGAAGAGTAGGGTGCAGGCGCTGAAGGAAACGGTGCATACATGAGTGCTCAGTCATGTCCGACTCTCTGCGACCCAATGGACTGTAGCCCACCAGGCTCCTCTGGGATTCTCCAGGAAAGAATACTGGAGTGGGCTGCCGTTTCCTCTTCCAGGGAGTCTTCCTGACCCAGGGATCAAACCCACGTCTCCCGTGGCTCCTGCATTGGCAGGTGGATTCTTTACCACTGAGCTATCTAGGAAGCCCCAAAGGAAAGGGTGCTGGAGTTCAGAAACCAGTCGAGTCACCATGAGTCTTGGCCACTTTTGCTCATCCTTCCAAATTTCTGAGAATGATAATCAGACATTGTTGATTCTGTTAGTCTTGTCTTCAGGGACTTCGGGAAGCTGACGCCTGCACAGAGTAGAACTCATTCAGTCCTCTATGTAATGTTGCATGGATTCTTTTTTTTTTTGACAGGGACTCTTGATGGGTGAGAATTGCTGCCAACTGAGACCCCTTTCCTCACAGGCTGTAGAAAAGGGGAAATCTGTCAGCCACTGGAAGAAACCCTTCAAAGGCTCGGCTGCCGCTTGCAGGGGGCAGCCGGGCAGATGCCTGCATGCTTGGGCCATTGCTTGGGTGCTCTGCACCCTTTGTTAGCCCAGTGGGTCACCTCTGCTGATCCCAGCAGACTGAGCTCTTGGGGGCAGGAACCCCAGCATGGTGCCCGGCACACANTGCAGGGGGCAGCCGGGCAGATGCCTGCATGCTTGGGCCATTGCTTGGGTGCTCTGCACCCTTTGTTAGCCCAGTGGGTCACCTCTGCTGATCCCAGCAGACTGAGCTCTTGGGGGCAGGAACCCCAGCATGGTGCCCGGCACACAGTAGATGCTCATGCATACTTGGTTGAGTGAACGAAAGCATGAGGAAGTTCTGTGCTCTGGCCCCCCCCTGTATACTTGGAACACAGTGAGTCATGGAGTTGCAGGGGACTCTAAAATCATCAGCCCCGCCCGCCTTCCGCAGGTGAGGAAACTGCAGCCCCCAGGGATGAAGTGACTCAGCAAAGCCACACAGGAAGTTAGAGGCATTCCTCCCCACAGGCCGGTGATGCCCCCTTTGCTGTCCCCGCAGGCCCGTTATGCCGAGGCCCCAAGAGAGAGGCATCTGTCGCTTAGTCCAAGGCAGCAGCAGAGCTGTCACTGGGTTTTTCTGCCTTTTGGCTCCCAGGGAGTGGCAGCGTGTGAAACGGCCTAGATGGTGTCCTTACAACTAATTAATACAGTCTTTCCATTTTCTCTATTTTACTGTTGAAAATGGTGATATTCTTAAAGCCTCGAAAGCAACTTGTCTGGTAGGCACCATTTTGGTGAGTCAGGTTCCACTGGATTGAAAGCTTACACCAAAATATCCTACCGAATGGCTTTAAACAAATCATCTGGGGATTGGTTTGGAAAGGCCCTGTAATAGCGAAGCCCTCACATTTTCATAGACAAATGCTTCCCAGGCTTTCCTTAAGAATAACAAGTTTCAGAAACAAAGTCTAGGGTTCTAATGTGTGGGAAAAATGCCCTTTCACTGCCAGCTTTTTCTAGATCTTTAGCTTCTTTCCTACACTTTCCGCCTTCTTTAGCTGTGTGTATAGAGGGTGCTTCACGTAGGCCTTTCTGACGGCTGTGCGGGCCTGTCTCCACCTGCCTACACTTGTCAGCACCTCTTGCCAAAGGGCCAGGAAGGGAGGAACAGGCCTGCCTGCCCCCACTGCCGTCCCAAGCCGGGGCAGGCTCCGGAAAGGAAGGGCTGGGACCAATGAGCAGCTGTTGTCATTGGAGGTCCGTGTCCTGCATTCCAGGGCTGGTGTGGCCTCAGAGGTGGCCCTCAGCCCGCAGCCTCCAGGTCAGAGGTAGGGGCCCCACCTTCAAGAGATTTTCCCAAATGGCTTCCCACAGGGCAGGTGGGGTTCTCATAGCAGATGCCTCCAGAGCCCCCACCCACCCTCCAAGGTGCTGGTAGCAAAAGGGAGAAGGACCAGCCAAGTCCTGAGGGTCCTGAGTGGAATGGAGCTTAAAAGGCCTTGTCATATAAGGGTGCTTGGGCCCCTTCTGTGTCTCTCCTCCCGCTCCGCCCCGTTTCCCTCCTGTGGGGGTGGAGTCGGGTGAGAAGCCCAGGGTAACGGGCATGTCCTGGTGGTGGAGCAAGGTGTGTGGAGAATGCCTGGCCAGGGGCTGTGAGCGTGACTAGCGGGACTCTCCACCGTGCTCCTGGAGTAGGAGTGCCTGCTGTTAGGGACTTTCTGTAGGAATGCTTCTTCAGCAAAGGTTCAATGCAGGATACAGGATGCTTGGGGCTGGTGCACTGGGATGACCCAGAGAGATGGTATGGCGAGGGAGTTGGGAGGGGTGTTCAGGATTGGGAACTCATGTACACTCATGGCGTATTCATGGTGATGTATGGCAAAACCAATATAGTGTTGTAAAGTAAAATAAAGTAAAATTAAAAAAACAAATTGGAAAAACTCAATTTGACTCCAATAGGAATTACTATCCGGAGAAGGCAATGGCACCCCACTCCAGTACTCTTGCCTGGTAAATCCGATGGACGGAGGAGCCTGGTGGGCTGCAGTCCATGGGGTCGCTAAGAGTCGGATGACTGAGCAACTTTACTTTCACTTTTCGCTTTCATGCATTCGAGAAGGAAATGATGACCCACTCCAGTGTTCTTGCCTGGAGAATCCCAGCGACAGGGGAGCCTGGTGGGCTGCTGTCTGTGGGATCGCACAGAGTTGGACACGACTGAAGCGACTTAGCAGCAGCAGCAGGAGTTACTATCGCTGCTGGCCAACGGCCTTGCTGCCTGGCCACTGCCCTTCTGGCCTTGACAGAAGGCCCTGCACCAGCCCTCTGACTAGAAGTAAAGTAGGAAGACTTGGCTCTCCCTGCTTGTTAGATCACTGAATCCTTAAAACACCAAGAGGGAGGTATTATTATCCCAATTCATACAGACGAGGAGTCTACAGCTCAGAGTGTTTCAATAACTTTCCCTGAATCAGCTAGGTGGCGGCAAAGCCAGGGTCGGCGTGCAAGCCCTGGCTCCTGCTGTGACGCCCTGTGCCAAGGCAGGAAGCTTTGGTGTGACTGTTTCCGGGGGACACTGCACCCTTCGGCTGAAGGGAGCCACTCAGTCAAGGTCTGGCCACAACCTGCTCTGACTGGGCTGATTGCTGCCTCTGGCTGACTTTCACTGCTATGTGGCAAGGACACAGACTTTAACTTAGAATTCAGGAGGGGCCAGCCCCCAGTTCCCAGTTCAGTGGCTGGCAGCAGGTCCAGCAGTGGCATTTCCCAGAAATGAGACTTCCTGGGAGCAGCCTCGATGGGAGGGGCTGGACCCCCTGTCAGAGCAGGGAAAAGGAGGGACTAGAGGAAACTTCACTTGAGACACAGCTAAAAAGAAAAGCCTTCTGTCGGTGACATGGGAATCCTTTCTCCATTCAGGCACATATAGCTTTAGAGGTGATTAAGGCTGGTCTCTGGAGGCTTTAGGGGATAACCCTGAAGCGTTAATGGTAACATGGGGGCTGGCTCAGAAACTGGTCAGAGCAAAGTTGCAAACTGCAGAGTCCCAAGTGCACAGTGATGGCCTCTGCCATCCCAAGCCCATTGCCCCAGGAGAGCCTTCCAGACACACCTGAGCTTCTGCTCAGTGAGCAAGGGCTAGTGATAAGCCTGGCAGCACAGGAGAAAGGACAGCAGCTGAAGCACATACATGGAGGGTTCCTACTGCCTCAATGACTGCCAAAACACTTATTTTCTTGAGCACACGTTAGAGGCTACGCACAGTGCTAAGCCCTTGGCACACATTAACTCATTAAATCCTCCCAACAATCCAACTAATGAGTCCATTCAATAAATAGCTATTGAGTACTTGCTAGGTGCTCAGCTCTGTGCTAGGCGCTAGGGATAACTTTGTGGAGAAGTCCTTGTCCTCATGAAATTTACAATCTAGGCGGGAACTATTAACTATCTCATTTTAGAGGTGATGAATCTGAGGCCTCCTGAAGTTCTTGCTTGGTCTCTAAGTGACAGGGCAGGGGTTTGAACCCAGGCAACGTTTCAGAGTCTAGGGTGGTGTTTTCCTACCAAATTTTTTTTTTTTCCTTCCCAACACCACCCATACACAAGACACTACCAGTAGCCTCTCTAAATCTGTCTCATATCCCCCTTCTGACTTGCTGGAAGAAGCCCAGCTTACTTGCATGTATTCTCTTCCCCTTCTTGTGTGCTCAGGGAAGGGCTCCTCCCTGGCACCAGCCTTGGGGGTAATCTCAATTAGTTTGAACTAATCTTGGTAATTCCCTTCTTTTTGCCCGGGACTGGTTTAGACCCTAGGCATGTGACAATCCAGACAGGAGTGCACGTTTGCTAGAGTTTTTGGGAAGAATTTCCTTGCGCTGCTCCAAGCTGTTTGGCTTGCTGTGGGAGCCAACTGGTTTCCAGAAGGGGACCAGCCTGAGGACAAAAGCCAACATGCCAAGAATGGAGGAATAGGGAGAAGCACGGGTCTTCTGTGAATTGCTGGGCTTCAGGCTGGTATGTGAAATAACAGACATTCTTACCCCTTATGCTAGTTCAGATTGCAGCTGAAAACTACCTGATATAAGCTCCAATCCCCGCCAAGCCCTGATGACCCCCAGGACACCATAACCCATGCTGGCCCTCACTTCTGCTCAACTCCTTGGCTCTTGGTCAAGCCTTACCTTGAGATGTCCTTTGACATATTCCCCTCTATATTCTCTTAGCCTTTATAATATCCTGCTCCACTAACTAAATTATAAACTCTCTGAAGGGAGAGAGCATGCCTCTTTCTTTATACCCTTCATGGTGCCTGACATTAAAAGTGGATCCTCAGTAGAGTTTATATTTATTGGCTAATCATTTTTGCCACATTCCAAGAGTATTTGCTGTCCTGAAGCAGGTAAATGAACATGTTCCAACAAAGAGTAGAACAGGAGTCAATAGGTTGCAGCTAGAAGCCTGAGTGAATAGGAATGTCAGGTATCTCCACTGTGCTGTAGATTCCCACGATGGGTTACACTGGCTCTGGCTGCCTCCTGTATCCAGCTCTGGGCTGACTGCTGGGCAGACAGAGATGAATCCACTGCTTGCCAGGAACCATGGAACTTTCAAGTTTAGCAACCATATTGTGTTAATTCTCGAAACAGCCCTTAGCACTAGTTTATAGATGGCAGATTGACCCGCCCTGATCAAGCAGCCAGTGTGGGGCAGACCTGGGGTTGCGGCCCAGGTTTTCCAGTTCATGAATTGAACTCACAGGACTTCTTGCATTCTATCTTTCCTTTTTCCCATAAAGTGGTCACTTTTCACCCACTGGCTCAGGGGAGGGATGAAGCAGAAGGTAATATAGAAATGGTTCTTAAAGCCTAAGCTCCAGCAGCAAGTCTCAGGAAGAGACTAAATATCTTGGCCTTAAATGGGGTGAGTAGCCCCTGTGCCTAAGCCAGAAGGGGTCTCCCCTGGTGAAGGAGAGGAGAGGGCAAAAGAGTGAGATACATCTACAGATGGTTAAAGAAGAGGGAATCTGCATACTGCTTCCCACCAGTGTGCCGTATGTATCCTCAGGGCAGACAGGACTGAAACAGCCTTATGGGGTGAAGATGAGACTAGATGGGCCTTCCTGATAGCTTAGAACTTGGCTGATCTTGAGACTGTTTTCTTTAAGTACAATTATTTGGTTTCCTGAAGGTCACTCCCAACAGAAATAACTATTTCTCCTTTAGAATACAGAACATCATGTTTCTTTCGACTGCCTTTATTACATTACAGATTTAGCTGTACTCTGTACAGTAAATTTTAGTAAGGCCCTAATCTAGCTGAGGTTCCAATTTATTCGAGAAGTTTCCAGAGGACTTTAGACCACGTTTAGAACTAAACCAATATAAACATCTACAAGCATCTGTACTAAAAGCTTTATTTAGTTTTAAATACTCCATAAAGTAGGTACTCAGGTTATCTTCACTTTATAGAGGACAACACTGGCTCAGATAAGTAACTTGTTCACTGCCACACAGCCAGGATTTAAACCCAGGCATTCTGGCCATAGAGGCGGCATCTCTAACCTCCAAGCAATGGCACCATAGGCAGGGGGCCACCTCAATACTGAGGAGATTCGGGTAGGCCTTACGCCTGTGAAGCTGACCCCCTATAACATGAGCACCACGTATAAGTTGTAACTCTGCTATAAAAAGATACATGTACATGCACCTATCCAAGGCGACTAATGGTGTAATGCAGCCAGGAGCTAAGGGGCTACCCCCGTGGCCTACCCCACTTGTCCACATGCTAGGTAGGGAACTGGATGTGCCTGCTTGGGTGAGTTCTGAGCGAGTGGCTTCCTTATCTGTTCAGTGACAGGGTAGGTGATCTGGAAGGTCTCTCCTAGCAATGCCAGCTAACTTCTGTCTGCTCTGCCTAGCTCATATTTCTGCCTGCCTGATTCCTTCAATTCTCTGGGATCCTTGACTTGCTGTACCACACACTCACCTTTAGCTGTCTCATTTCCTGGAATGAGCCAGTCTCATTGAAGCTTCATGTGTCATCCTTTCAGTATTTTTATCACTTCATTCTAGAATTACCAGGTTTTTTCAATTCTGTTTTAAAAATGCAAAGGCAAATGTATATTCATCTTTCTGTTCACAGATTTTAATGGGTATTTGTTTTTATGAAATGCCATGTTCACTTTGCTAATTGTAGGACTGAAGCAATTAAATGTATCACATGACCAGGCCAGTAAGATTAAAGAAACATACACAAAGTGACACACTAGAAATGAAAGTGAGAAGATTCCAGACACATCTGCAGCCTAGGAGAG
>SJYV01026330.1:587627-629461 GCA_006410875.1 Neotragus pygmaeus
AAGTGGTCACTTTTCACCCACTGGCTCAGGGGAGGGATGAAGCAGAAGGTAATATAGAAATGGTTCTTAAAGCCTAAGCTCCAGCAGCAAGTCTCAGGAAGAGACTAAATATCTTGGCCTTAAATGGGGTGAGTAGCCCCTGTGCCTAAGCCAGAAGGGGTCTCCCCTGGTGAAGGAGAGGGCAAGAGTGAGATACATCTACAGATGGTTAAAGAAGAGGGAATCTGCATACTGCTTCCCACCAGTGTGCCGTATGTATCCTCAGGGCAGACAGGACTGAAACAGCCTTATGGGGTGAAGATGAGACTAGATGGGCCTTCCTGATAGCTTAGAACTTGGCTGATCTTGAGACTGTTTTCTTTAAGTACAATTATTTGGTTTCCTGAAGGTCACTCCCAACAGAAATAACTATTTCTCCTTTAGAATACAGAACATCATGTTTCTTTCGACTGCCTTTATTACATTACAGATTTAGCTGTACTCTGTACAGTAAATTTTAGTAAGGCCCTAATCTAGCTGAGGTTCCAATTTATTCGAGAAGTTTCCAGAGGACTTTAGACCACGCTTAGAACTAAACCAATATAAACATCTACAAGCATCTGTACTAAAAGCTTTATTTAGTTTTAAATACTCCATAAAGTAGGTACTCAGGTTATCTTCACTTTATAGAGGACAACACTGGCTCAGATAAGTAACTTGTTCACTGCCACACAGCCAGGATTTAAACCCAGGCATTCTGGCCATAGAGGCGGCATCTCTAACCTCCAAGCAATGGCACCATAGGCAGGGGGCCACCTCAATACTGAGGAGATTCGGGTAGGCCTTACGCCTGTGAAGCTGACCCCCTATAACATGAGCACCACGTATAAGTTGTAACTCTGCTATAAAAAGATACATGTACATGCACCTATCCAAGGCGACTAATGGTGTAATGCAGCCAGGAGCTAAGGGGCTACCCCCGTGGCCTACCCCACTTGTCCACATGCTAGGTAGGGAACTGGATGTGCCTGCTTGGGTGAGTTCTGAGCGAGTGGCTTCCTTATCTGTTCAGTGACAGGGTAGGTGATCTGGAAGGTCTCTCCTAGCAATGCCAGCTAACTTCTGTCTGCTCTGCCTAGCTCATATTTCTGCCTGCCTGATTCCTTCAATTCTCTGGGATCCTTGACTTGCTGTACCACACACTCACCTTTAGCTGTCTCATTTCCTGGAATGAGCCAGTCTCATTGAAGCTTCATGTGTCATCCTTTCAGTATTTTTATCACTTCATTCTAGAATTACCAGGTTTTTTCAATTCTGTTTTAAAAATGCAAAGGCAAATGTATATTCATCTTTCTGTTCACAGATTTTAATGGGTATTTGTTTTTATGAAATGCCATGTTCACTTTGCTAATTGTAGGACTGAAGCAATTAAATGTATCACATGACCAGGCCAGTAAGATTAAAGAAACATACACAAAGTGACACACTAGAAATGAAAGTGAGAAGATTCCAGACACATCTGCAGCCTAGGAGAGATTTTTCCTCCTCACCAAGACTCTGATATAATTAGTTTTTGAACTTGTGGCCACATTATTCACATTTTAATTCACTATTTTTTTTTTAAAAACTCACTACATATTTAATTCACTCCTAATTTCTAGGACTATATAAAATTAATAGACAGTCCTTTGCTCACAAGGGGTTTGAGAACTAGCAGTGTGATTGGGCAACCGCTACTTCCCATGGAGAAGTCAATTTGAATTAGGGACAACACTGCTAGGGAGCTGAGCCTTTGCTGTTGGAGCCTCTAAAGAGCAGGACTATTGGAAGTAGTATGCTTTGACGGAAAAAAGTATGTTTACAGACATTTAGCCCGAGTTTATTAGTTTGTTCTTTTCTTAATCATACTATGTCAGTTTGTGGAAACTCAATGAGCTTTTATATGAAACCTATGTTTTTTGTTTTGAAAAAAGTCAAATTTTGTCATACAAACTCCAGTTCAGACATCGGAAGTTGCAATAGTAGGAAGATGAAATTTTAGAAAGAGTATTTTGAAGAGAAACATTATAAAATATTTGAACACGTATGGATTTTTAACATACCAAAGAAGGAAGTTTAGATGTATTATCTTCAGTAACATAAAATTGCTTTTACTCTCATTTTAATTCCAAATCAATCTTGTTTTTATATTTGGATGATAAAGTCTCCTAAATTTCCTGCTTAAAAAAAAGAAACCCAACATTTATTAGGGCTTTTGTTTTTTTAATGTAGAGAAGGGAAAAAATGACAAAACTATAGCCCATAATTTCTTAGCCTAGATTATCCCACAGATGTAAAAGAAGTGATCAGAATGTTCAAAGTGCTCAGAAATGCACAACTGAAAAGTAAAAGCCTTTATTCATTCCTCTCGCTGCCCCTCTCCTCAAAGACAACCACTTTCTCCCCCTCAGTTTTTTTTTTAAACATAAGCTGAAATATGTGGAATTCTACTTTCAAAGTCTAACAGGTTCTGCCATCTCTACAGGCTCATGCCAAATTGGAAGACTTGGGCTTCAGCACCAATGCCCAAGCGCCACCGCCACCCACAGAAATGGTCTGATTTTACCTCTGCATTAGTTTCAGGCGCCTCTTCTCCCAGGGTTGGTTGCACTGATTACCCCTGTGGGACTCATGAGACTTGGAGGCAGGAAGGACAACTATTACAAACAGTGCTTCATCTTTGAGCATCTGTGCCAATGCTTCAAGGTAAGATCTTAGGAAAAACTTTTCAGATTTAAATATTGCCAAATCACCTCCTAGTAGTATACCAATCTGCACTCCCACTAACATCTGAGTGCTTATTTCCACTCACCCTCACAATGTTCAGCCATTTAAATGCTATGTGAATGATGAAAATTTCCCATTTGTTTTGCATTTTATTTAATTAGGAATGAGAGTGAACAACTCATATGTTGGCCAGTGAAGTGTTTTTACTGAATTGTTCATGCCCTTTGTCTATTTCTACTGGTTTTCATTTTTTAAAGAGTTCTTTGTACCTTAGGTATAAAATAGTGTTTTGACTGTGCTCTAGGCAATGGGGTTAAAACAAAGTAAATTCCCTGCCCTTACAGAGCTTAAATTCTAGTAGTGGGATACAGGGGGAAAGGATAAAATACATTTCTATATACGCTATGGGAAAGGTAGGTGATAGGTGCTACGGAAAAAATGAAGCAGGGTAAAGGACGAGAGAGAGGAACAGCAGAACAGCAGTGTGTATAAGGGCAGGCATGGCGTTCTGTACAGAACAGCCAGGGAAGGCCTCTGATCTGAGAAGACCCCTGAAGGGGAGTAGGGGAGTAATGCATGTGAAGCTGTGGGAGAGAATATTCCAAGCAGAAGAGATGGAAAGCTAAAAGTTCATAAAGAAGGAAACTAGTTGGCATGTTCAAGGAAGAGAAAGGAGGTGGGCATGCTACAGTGGCCTGAGGAAGGAAAAGGAGTCAGGGAAGAGGTGAGGAAATGGCCAGGTTAGACCTGGCAGGGTCTTGCAGGCTGTGAGAAGTCTTCCCATTTTGGGTTGTGTGACACTGGAAGCCACTGGAGGGTTCTGCTTTGACAGGAGGTGGGGAGGGTGGGGGAGCAGACAGACTAGTTATAAGACCTTGAGATATAATGCAAGTAAAAAATGACAAACATGTGGCCAGTGATTATTCCTAGTTTGAGCTTAGAGTTCCTTTTTTTGGCGGGGGGCGAGGGGAGATAGGTGACTATGTTAGGCTTTGTTTTTTATCTATTATAGTAATAAATAGCAATCTTCTTAGTTTATTCTTGGTTTTATGTCACAGACAAAAAATTACAAAGTCATCTAGTGTATTTTCAGCCTTTTACATTAATGTTTTTGATCTAACTTTTTTTTTGTAGGTATCTGTGAAACAGGAAAGACTACTGCATATAGCAGGGCAATGTATTCATTGCACAAGGATACCAGGTTGAGCGGGTAAGTGGGGACTGCAATCCAGTCAAGCTATGGTGCATAGGAAGGGACTGAATCCACTAGAAGGAGGAGCCTTTTTCTAATGTGCACAAGGGTCCTATATGAGTTAGGGATTCCCAGGTGACTCAGCGAGCGGTAAAGAATCCACCTGCCAAGGAGATCTGGGTTCAGTCCTGGGGTCAGAAAGATTTCCTGGAGGAGGAAATGGCAACCCACTCTGGTATTCTTATTTGGGAAATACCAGGGATAGAGAAGCCTGGCGGGCTACATCCGTGGAGTTGCAAAGAGTAGGACACAGCTGCACTTGCGTGCACGCTTTATGAACTAGTGCTGGTACTGGTTCATCCTCTAATTAAACTCTAATCCATGCTTCAATACCAGTTACCTAAACTGCCACCTTTATCCTATTAAATATTTGTAGCTTCTTATATCTTTGGTGGAACCAGGAACCTCATTAAGATTGAAGTTTGCCATACTAAATATATATTTTTTAATGCATTTTTCTCACTAGGGAAGTCTTAATTTTAGAAGCCAGATTGGAAGCAAATTTGGTGTAAGAGTTGGTGAGGCTGGAGGAAGAATTCCTCTTTTTCCAAAGCAATAGAAAAAAAAGCATTTCTTTGCTGTCTTTGCTTACAGATTTTAGCCTAAATACAAGAGTCATTTCAAAGAGCTTTTTGCTAACCCTCTGAAAGGCTTTCTTATCTATCTTGAGATAACAGCCCAACTAACAGTCTAAAGTCCTAATGCTATAGGAGCTCCTTTTATTTCCAGATTCAAGTTTGGCAGCAGAGCACCATGACTTGGGTGGAAGCTTTCTTGTGCAACTGTCACAGGGGGTGAAGACTCTAACAGTAGAAATTAGTAATTAGTAGAAAATTAGTGGATGTACATTTTGTGAATGGTGAGGCACTATATTTCCATGGTTTCTTTTCAAACAAAAGTGAAAATCCTCTTTTCAACTGTGTTATTTTCCTCAGGTCCATCGTTACACTATCACTGCCTTAGTGAGACAAGAAATAAACATTTGAAGGAAGCCAAATAGAAGCTTCCTTCTCCCAAGACAAACAACATAAACTATAAGGAAGACGCAAACGCGCCCACTTTATATAGTTTTATGCTCAGGCTAAGAGAAAACGAGGGCTTCCCTGATGGCTCAGACGGTAAAGCGTCTGCCCGCAATGTGGGAGACCTGGGTTCAATCCTGGTCGGGAAGATCCCCTGGAGAAGGAAATGGCAACCCACTCCAGTACAAGAGGAAAATTCCATGGACAGAGGAGCCTTGTAATGGCTACAGTCCACGGGGTCGCAAAGAGTCGGGCACGACTGAGCGACGTCACTTCAAGGGAAAATGAAGACATCACAGGTTCTAACTGACCAGGTACTATTTTCTTCCCTCTACAAAGAAAGGATTGGAAGGGGTGGGGAAAGAAGGAAGAGGCGGCAAAACAGTTCCAAGTTCCCTAATAAATTAACTTCCTCCGATTTCCCTCCCTCTCCTCAGAGCAGACTTTCAGAAATAAAGCTTTATCCATAGAGCAGTGCTGTCAGTCATGCTGTCAAGGCTGCTGAAAAATTCACTAGATGGAAGCCAAGCCTATGTTAAGAAAGAATCTAAATTTACCATCCAGCCTCAGAGTAATGACTTTACATGTCAAAGCGGTGGATTGAGAAATCAGAGAACAGCAGAGGGATAGATGGGTTCAGTTACATACAAGATAACAGTATATAATTTTATATCTTTAGTTGTACAAGAAACAAACATGAAAATGTATCAAGAGTCATATTTTGGTTAAGAGCAAAAATTTCTAAGTTGATTATCCTTCAGATGCAAGTCATGTTTCAGTGCTTCAAGTATATATGCTTAAATATTTTTAGTTAAGATATACTTAGAATCTTCTGCTTTCCAGCAATTTTAGAGCAGTAACAATGACAACTAGAGTTAAAAAGAAAAAAAAAAAAGGCACCAACATAAGAGGTACATTTGATAATTTTGATATTTAGATATGAAATAGTTTTCACTGCCCTTTCTACTGATTTTCTTCCCTATCTCCAAACCTGATGTAATTCAAGCTTCTGTTTAGTGGTCTAATACTTCATCTAGACCTATGCACTCCCAAATGAGTCCATGTGTCAAAGTCCTCTTTTTATTCTAACATTCTGCCCCTTCAAATTTTTCAAATGAAAAACCACCTTCTAATCCTTCATTAACCTTGCCCCTAACAAGTCATTTTGCATGTAACAGAATGATGATCATTCCATTTCTGAAAGGTTGCTAAAGTCCATTGAAAACCTTTTTTCCCCTAACTCACACAGCCCTTATCAAGAGGCCCAGCAGCAGCAGCATCACTAGATTATATAAGTAGACCAAGAGGCATGGTGGATAAAAAAACGAAAACATTAAGACATAATAAAAACAACTTTACCACTTGAAACTTAAGAAAATTTGGCCTTGTATAAACCATTTAAACTACTTTTCAATCTAGACCATTTAATGGAAAGTCAGGAACACCTTCAGGAATGGTTGGCTATTCTGTATTATTATGATCCTATAATAACAGTTGCAAGGCTAGAATGCACAAATTTCCATGGTAAAGTAGCTCCTGTCTGCAAAATCTGTCTCTTATACACATCTTCTTGTGCAACTGTCACANACCTTCAGGAATGGTTGGCTATTCTGTATTATTATGATCCTATAATAACAGTTGCAAGGCTAGAATGCACAAATTTCCATGGTAAAGTAGCTCCTGTCTGCAAAATAAGGCTATTTATTATCTTAGTTGGCAAAAAGTAGATGAGATGTTAGAAACACAAATTTAACAAATACTATTTTATTATTTACATAGTGATCATAGGATACATGTTACAAATTACAAATGGGAAGAGTACAAGGAAAAGTTGAGGCAAATGTGTTAAATGACAGCAAGGTACCCATTAATATTGACTCCATTTAGAATAAAACTGTTCTTTGTTAAGCTTAGTCAAGGCCAAGAGTAGGTACATTGTTGAGAAGAAAATGCCAGTTACCTAGAAATATACTTCTATCAAAAAGTAGAAAAGTATTAGTAGTGTACCTAAATTAAATCACAGCATATACAGATCCAGTGTTCCATAGTACAACCATTGATTTTAGGCAGGAATCTGTGAGAGGCTTGACTGCCTATCTTGCTGGAAGAGGAAAGCCCCAGGACTGATTAACTTCCCCACTTTCCAAAAAGCTTTGTTTAGGTGACTTTGGAATGTGGTGTCAAACACCCCATTCATTTCTGCTGCAAGTTCCCCCAGAACAGACACTGTGGACTCATCACTGGCATTCAGAATCCGCAAAAAGAATTTATTCCACAATTCACCATCTTTTAGCCTAAAAATATATAAAACCATTTTCATCAAGATTAGGCATACAGGAGTTTGAATTCTTTCTGTGTTTAACTCAATGGTACATTTATGCACCAACATGGTTTAAGGTAATACCTAACTCTAGGGGTAGAGATCACTCAAGTAGTGTCCTTTGAAAGCGCAAGGTGAAACTATCAAAAAAAAAAAGACTACCACAGTGGGAAAAGTTATAATACAATGAACGCACCTAAAGGGAAAGAAAATCTTTCATTTGAATCTATAAATTTCCTCCATGTACTGAGATGCAGCACTTTTCTTCTACAACTAGAAGAAAAACAAAATTTCTCTCCTTTCCTCTAACTTTCCTAACGTCTAGGTCATTAGAAAGATGACAGCTTCCTCTCTCCCCTTGCCCAGTAGTTTATTATCTTTACAACCTTCGCAGAATCTTAAGCTCGACTGAAGAAACTAACTGCTTAAGTCTATGATGTTTGTATTAAAAAAAAATTTTTTTTAATCAGATAAACTTCTATTATTGTATAAGGCAAGGTTGTTAGAAAATCCCACCTGCCCCTACCTGCTTCCCGCTTGTGTTAAGACTCATCTAGGACCATAACCAGCTGGAGATACCTAACTCTATCCTATGTTATGCCTTAATTATATTTCAAACCCATTTTTAAAGTATATGTTAGAGACAAATAAGACTGGCCAAATCTGAGTAAAGAAAAACAACAATTCAATTGTTGGGAGGGGAAAATGGAAGTAAAGTGGTATTAAAGTATCAATACTGATTTTTCTTTTAACTAAAGAATCTATTAGTAGGTGATAGATTGTTACACTTATTCTGGGAAGTTAACAGCTACAATAAGGTAAGATGAAGGATGGGATAGTTATTAAGTATTACGAGCAGGCTTGAGGGAATACTAAGGTTCTGAAACCAAGCAACTCTTACTAAGAGAGCATTCACTTCTTCACCAAGGAGATTCAATTCTCTGCTTTGGTTTTATCCATTCATTAAATAAATAATAGCCTAAAATTATTATGTAATTTAGAAATTTAACTCTCTTCAAGAGATGCTTATTACCTTTTCATAAAAGCAATTAAAAAGGGGTATAAGACTAACACCAATTGGTTAGAAAATTATTCTCACAAAATGTTTCTATTAAGACGTCTAAACTGAGAGACTTCCATAGTCAACCTATATGTCATATTTATATATTCAAAATAATGTCCTGAAGCTGAACAGTTTGATTCCCTTTTTATTAATAATTCCTTTGTCCTGCACAAGGTACTCCACTGAAGATCTACTGAAAACTGGTTCAAATTAATGAAATCATGACATTTGGATTAAGAAACCATGCTGTCAAAGCAGAGAGAGCACCGGAGATAAAGAGAAGATTATTTGGACAGGCAAAGACCCTGAAATCACCAATACTTACTCAGAAATATTTTGGCTAAGTTTCCAGAGGAACCCATCCCAGAAGACCTGTAGGTGCTCCTTGAACAATAATAAATGTGCTAAATCTGCTATACCAAACAGATCTACCTGAAATCACAAAAAGCACTATCAGCTAAAATCATTCTCTGCCACTATGATGCCAATTTATTTATACAGGAAGTTGACAGGCATTATAGTGCTTAGCTAAGTTTATTTTATGACATACATTTTATAGTAGACTGTTCTTATCCTTATAGTAAAGGGAGAAACTCCCCAAAGAAGTGAGCAGCAGAGCCAACTCTAGGAATTATCCTTAAGAACAAAAGATATCCTTAAGAACAAAAATATCTGGACTGTCAAATGTAAATTTGTATACCTACTAAATATGCATGGACTCCAGCTGTGATCTAAATGTGTTGCACATGACTAGTTCAGGGTTATGTATATATTCAATCAGCAAATGCCATATATCCAGAGCTGAGTCGAAGGGATTTTTTGCATATAATGCCACCATATAAAACACTTTACATTTGTCCTAATGTTCTTTTTATATACATTATTTCATTTATTCCTCACAAGAGTTCTAATGTACATATAGCAAACTATTATCTTTATTTTACAGAGAAGATCACAGAAAATGATTTACAAATTCAACACAGATAAGTGGTAGAAACGGCCCTGACACTTAGGTTACTGAGTTAGTCATGTGTCTGCACATGAATGTGTATCTTCTTCAGTGTTGTGACAGAAAAATGGTACATTTTGCTTGACTTGGTGATATATGAAAACTAGGTCATCTGTTTCAGTAGAGATAGTATCAGCAAACATTAGCTTTCACGGCTTGTTTAGGTAAGAAAGAGAGTAAGAAACCCTCTCCATATTTGCTCTGGCTTATTTTACACTTACCTGGTAGGGAGAAGAACAGTTAGCCAGGATCTTTTGTCCTTCCAGGGTCTGTACAGTCCGAAAGCCACTGAGGTTAAAAACGTCTAGCTGTGCCCTAAGGTCAACACTGTAGGAAAAGTCCACTATCTTCAAAGCTTGATTGTTCTTATTAAAATCATAGGGATCGTGGATTCTAAGCCCAAATTTAAGAGAAAGAGATTAAAAAAACAGGCCACGAAAGAAGCTGCATAGCTGGTCTTTTTTAAAAAAAAAAAAANCCTCTTCCTTTTCTAAATCCAGCTTGAACATCTGGAATTTCACAGTTCATGTACTGTTGAAGCCTGGCTTGGACAATTTTGAGTATTACTTTACTAGCATGTGAGATGAGTGCAATTGTGCGGTAGTTTGAGCATTCTTTGACATTGCCTTTCATCAGGATTGAAAGGAAAACTGCTGTAGTGTATGTGAAATCAAGCATTTCCTGCTGTATCAATAAACAAGTATGTCACAGCCATCAGGGATTCCAGCCCTTCAAATGTGAATTCCTGAGCCCAGGAAGAAGAATGGCTGCTCTCTGGCAGCCATCAACCACTCCCATGTAAGCACTGGTCCAGATAGCTGAGATTCATATGAAAGGAATGATTTCAGTAAGTCGAGTCTTGCATCTTCCTATGCATTGTAAATTGTTAAATTTCTTAACTGGAGATATCTGGTTTTTCATAATTAACAATACTCTTGATGTTCAGACTACCTCCCATTTGTCACAAGCCTCCATATAACCTGACTCCTCCCTCTGCCTCCTCAGAACAGTTCTCTGAGAGTCACTTGAGATGTTGTCTCCTGTGCTTCAAGTCATAAAAATTCCTACCAAATAAGACATAAGTCTCAGCTTNCACGGTCACAACAGAACACTTACCGAGTTTCCCTATTATATAAACTAAGTACTAGAAGCAGAAGGCAAGCCTCGGCCTTGCACTAAAGATGTTAACATACACAACAGCAATAATTCATACGCTAACAAGGATGATGGAGGAAATTAAGCTCTTATATGTGTGGCACAGCCTTTCTTGTTTACTACTATAGATTAGGCTTTCTGAGTGTCATTCAGACTCCTTCACTGAGTTTAATTAAAAACAACATAAGACTGTTTTTTGGTAAAGTGACACCTTTACAAAATACTGTAAACTATCCTGTTTACATTAAACTAATACCATACTCTATCTTACACTTATCTGTAATTCCAACCCTTATTTCCTTAAAAAATACACACACACACAACTTTATAGCCCTAAATCCCTACTGATTTTCCTTGGAATTACCTATTCCATGTAATAAAGCTGTTCTCCAAAGAGATATAGGAATTATTTATATGAGGAAAAAATGGATTATTTTTTATGTGTTCCTTTTCTTTCTCTGCTTTCTCAGTTCCTGATTGATATCAATGGCAGGTCCTATATTTCTAAATAGAGGCTTTGATTAATCCTAGCACATATTCCTCCACAGCACCAGCTTATCTATTTTACTTCAAAATTTACAACTTATTTTGGCCATAAAACTGTAATCCCCAAATATTTTCAAAACTTGGGAGAGGTAGGAAAATGTTTCTTAGAATAATGAAAAGCAGAAAGGTCTCCTAACTCTCTAGTCTTCCATTCACTGTTACCCTGGGCAAGACATTCCACTTTCTTGGATCTCATTTTACACACACACAATGTAGAAACTGCATTAAATGATTTCAAAAGGCTCTTTCAATTTCTTGTGAATCAACACAAAATTTCCTATCAAATTTGATAAGTTGTGACATATTAAAAGGCACTGTCCCTTGAACACTATGTGGTTTTCTAGAGTCCTCTGGGGGCTGAGAGGATATTTAAATATACAGAATACAAGCCCAATCCTAAAAAGGCTTAGAAAATCTCTCTGCCTACAATTCCTGAGAAAAGCCCTGTGAACTCTAGTACTATCCCTCTGAAATTTCAGTGCTGTGAAACAGAATCAAAATAAAAACTATACCAGGGTTTTTCACATTTAGAAACATATGGGGAGATTTTTGGTGATCACAATGACTGGTTGACTGTAACTTGTATTAAATTGGGTGGGAGGTAATCACATGGGAATAGATATAAATATCCTGAAATGCTTGGACCAGACTTGCACTAAGTACCTATGGTACTCTGGATGAGAAATGCTGCTGTATTATGCTTGGGGAAGCCTTTAAGACTCCACCATCTCAGGAAAGAAGGTAGGAAGCTCTAGTTCTTTTGGTTATGATTGCAGGAATACATTGGAGATTCTTTTATTTAATTTCCATGCCAACTATGATCTGGAGTCTAATTCAGTTTCTTCGTACAGAATAAGTAGTCAGGAGAAATGTAGAGAATGATTTCAGCTTTTAGTGTACACCAAAGACCTCAAAGAGAAAGTTAACTGCTTACCCAAGTCACAAACTTGGGATAGAAAAAGCATCTTTAAACTACACTGCTTACTCAAACATCATGAGATCAATCATCACTAGAAGGGTGTGCTGGTCCTCTAGTCCTTTCCATAAAACAAAAATTGTTGACCATTTTTGCCCTGTTTATGCCTCCGTGTTTTCTATATTTTCTTAATTGAGTATCTGGGTTTCATCTCTTATTTCCTGCTCTTAAATTTCCTTCCTTGAACTTGATGGCTAAACTGGATTTCAACACTAAGCCCCTTTCCTCGGCATGGTTTGCATTCGCACTCTGGTTTTACTTACTTCTCTCAGCAATTACCTCAGCTTGGTATGATTTAAACTTTGGTCTTTGAAACTGAGCAGTGCCTCAACTTTGCTAGCAATCTACCTAGTTCTGCACTGGCCCCACACAAAGAAACACTAGATAATCCACTTCACATTCCCCAAATATTCATCTTTTATATCTCTCTAAACAGGAATCATCACAGTAGAGTTATATCTTTTTTTTCTGGATTATTGCCTCAACGTGTGTGTGTGTGTGTTTTTCCTTTGAATACTTTTTAAACTATTCTCAGTGACTACTGACTTTTAGGAAGCAAATATCCTCTTAACATACAGCATTCTGTAATATAGTATTTATCAAAAGGCAAGAGAAAATGGAAACTACTCATGTTCTAAGCCAAAGGTGATAGAATTATAAGAGAATGAAAAGGACCAACCTGTTTCTAAGAATCAGGCTCCTTGGACTCAAGTCACCATGGACTATTTCTGCTTTGTGTAGTTTCTCCACCATTGTCAGAAGGTTATAAATAATCAATACTGTCATCTCATGGGTAATAAACTCACTGTGCTGAAGAAGATCCTGGAAATGGAGAGAACGTTACTTAAACTGGGGTGACAGGGTCAGCACCTTGCTTACTGCTGCTCTGTACACTCCTGGCTCTGTCAGAATGGGGGCTCCTTCACAGGTGGTTTCGTCCCATTTTTAACAATGCTGCTCTCCAGTAAGACTGTTCATGCAGGGTGAGGCTGGCCCATAGTAGGATCTCTACATAAATGGTAGTTTAAAATTATCCTTATGCCAACAATTTTGGAGAATTCATATTACCATCAAAATTGCAGCAAAACCATCATTATGTTGTATATCTGAAACTAACATAACACTGTATATCAACTATACTTCAATTTAAAAAAAGAGGTGAGAAATGAAATAATGATAGGATAAATAATCTCAAAAAAAAAAAAAAAGCCATAAAATGGTCTTAAGAATAGTCCAAAGAATAAAATCACATATTGTAGGGAGTTCTCTGGTGGCCTAGTGGTTAGGATTCCAGGCTTTCACTCCCAAGGGTCCTGGTTCAATCCCTGGCTGGGGAACTGAGATTCCCACACGCCCTGCAGCATGGTCAAAAAAAAGATATATTGTGTTTGAGTACTAAAAATAACCCAGAGGGGTAGTACAGATAAAACAAGAATGGCAAAAATAGACTGGTTTCCATTCCTCATGTACAGAACTTGGAAGTTGCTACTCTGTCCGAACATGTAAAAAGCTGAACAAATTAAAATATCAACAACTCTTCTAGTATCTGTAAGTATAGGGGAAGCACCCACATTTTTGTGAAGTTTACCTCTAGGAGCAGATCAGGTTTTCACAGTAAATATCGTAGAAAAATACCCCTACTGTTTCCAGCAGCGGGAGGGGAAAAAGAAACATTTGAAACAGGCCAGAGCACTCTGTTCTTTTTAATAAGGCCTGCCTTCAGGGGAAACTAGGTAACCAGAGCCTAACATACTGGGATATTATCAGAGTCTACCTGACCTTGGATAAGAGAAATACCCAATTCCAGCCCACTCCAGCTATTTTGTCCCACCTAAGCTGGGCAGGTGGGAGGTATGGGGGGCAGTTTAGGAAACAGAAAGTTGTGAAGTTCACAATCCAAAGGCATACGTGCATTACAAAAGATGATAAATAATAGCACTGTATGACACTTTCCTTCCTCTCACACGTTATCATCACATTACTAAAGGGCAATTCCTTTTACCTAGTACATCATGTCTGGCTATCAAGAAAAAATTACAAGGCATACTAAGAGGCAAAAAACACAATTTTAACAAGCATCAAAGCCAGACATGGCAGGGATATCGGAATTATCAGACCAGGAATTTAAAACAAAAGTGGCCATGAGCTGGTGATGATCGTAAATAACCGGGTCATTACACAATTCTGTCTCCTTTTATATGTTTGAAAATTGACATAATAAAGAGTTAAAATGTGTTCTTGGTCAAAATAACTTTGGAAAATAAATTAATTAGTCTATTTCTAAAAGATTAATAGGAATTGTGTACTAAATTCCTTTGCCAAATGTCATACAAATTTCTCTACTTAAGGATTTTAAATGGTATGTTTTCTTATTATTGCAAACCTGAAGGGTGAAGCAGTTTATATATTGATGCCAAATGATACAGCCATCTTGGTATTGATAACAGCTACACAAATTATCACACTCCTCATTTAAACGTTCCTTTAACTTGAAGTTGATATAAAAGTCCCATGGGACAGGTTGAGAAGACACCTGTAAGAAAATATATTTTAAAAATAAAAGCCATTAGAATCTATGGTAATGGTTGGCAGATTGAAAACATTCCCTCCAGCCCTTCTGATGATATCCTAACAGAAGTAATAGTAGAAAAGGGATATTTGAAAAGGCATAAACCTTTAGGAAAGAACAGAGCAGCAGGATATTCTGGAAGCTGGAAACAGAATATTAAGAGGTAACAATCCACTTAACAGACCCAAGAAAGCTGATTCTAGCAGTGGAGAAGGCTGACAGCAACCAAATTTGTATTACAAGACCATCCTTCTGTAATATAAAACTGGTAGCACTAATTATCTACAGAGGTAAGGGTGAATGTGGAGCTAAAACTGGAGGGGTTGAACCCTGTTAAAGAGAAAGTTAGACCCCTGACTACCCCTCCGGCTCCTGTAGCCCAGCCTAACAGCTGTCTCTCTTTCATTCTTGAAGACCACTTTTTTCCCTAGAGAATATAAAACAGAAGGGCTCTAGACTAAAGGACACTTATGCACTGTTGAGAGCGGGAATGCCATAAGGAAAAGAAGAAAAAGTTTATTATATGTCAAATGTTAAGATGCACCTTCCTGCCCTTCTACTTTCCAGACTAATTTCCCCATGAAGCTTTCAGGAGACTAGCAGCCAGGATTATATACCTTAGGTAAGAAACCAGAAGTTTTCTCTGAGGTATCTGATAAGCTCAAGAGAAAAGACCTAAAGACTGGGGTTTTCTCTAACATCAAGGTCAAATGAGATCATTGTACAGTGAAGCCTACAGCTGTCAATATACATAGTTTTAACTGGTTTTCTAGAGACCCATACTTAAATATGAAGAGAGAGCCAAAGACTTGAAGAAAGCCTCAAATATGAAAGATGGAGATCAAAACAGACAAAAGAAAATAGATGAAGCAGGGAGAAAGCAGAATTAAAGCACTGTTAATATAGTCAGAGAGGTAAGGAATATTTCATCTTTGAAATGAAAAACAGAATTCTACAAAGAAGAAAAAATTTGAGTATAAAAAAGAAAGTTTACAAATTTAATACATGATAAAAGAAATGAAAAACCCAGTAAAAAGGCTGAAAATAAAGTTGATAAAACATTCCAGAAAGTAAAGCAAAAATATAAAGAGAAAACAGCAGAAAAAAAGGTAAGATTTTTAAAGAAATCTGTTCAGGAAACCCTTAATCCGAACAAAAGGAATTCTAGGATATAAGAATAGCAAAGACTGAGAGGAGAAATAATTTTTTCTTTGAAGATAATTTCTCAGAACTGAAGAAGTTTCCAGGTTGAAATGGCCATCAAGTGCCTAAGTTAAATCAAGAAAGAAGGAAAAAAAGAGGGATCCAAGGTAACTAGGCAGCCAATATAAAAAAGAGGTAATATGAATCCCTGGGATGATGGTGAATGGAAATTTCAAAGTAATATTGTGTGTGTGTGTTCCTTCCAGATTGAAGGAAGCCAGGAAATTTCAGATGTCCTCAAGAAGATAAAACTGATAGAATACCTAACATGTTTGAACACATTAAGAGATTTACACAATACCTTGTCATTTTTCACATCAGACCTTGGCATATAATGGTGAGCGATTTCTTGACGCATCACTGACTTTCATATAAGGCAGTTCTTAGACTATCAGAGGGATTTGATGGTGCCATGGAGTCACAATTACTGCTTCAACTGACATTATTTATGAAGTAAATGAAATGACAAAGAATCAGTCCTACCTTTATTATGGTTAACTCGGCAGTGTTTCTTGGTGTCACCCAGAATAACTTGTTATCTTCACATACCAGGTATTCTTGTCTAATGCAATATTCCTCATTATCTGTTGAGAAGGTTTGATTCCATTTAAAAATTACTGTGAATATGTACAGCCCCCTAGGTTTTATTTCCTGGCTTAAGGGCTAAAGGAACTTTATATATGACAGTTAGTAGCATCTAAAATACTTTTCAAAATCATTTGTTAAAAATTGAAAAGGGGGAAAAAATTGAAAGAGGGGAAGACAGAATTCCTATTGTTACTGGACATAAACTTATGAATGTGTCAACTTCTATAATGCGTTTCTTACATTCTAGAAATATTGACTGTGCTTAAGCATCAAGTTCAACAATAAATAGTCACTTATTTATATACTGTCACACACAAAAGGCCATGCATTCAATGATACTTACCTAATTCAATTTCCTTCTCTATTTCCATATTAGGCATTGGTCTATCTTCTACAAAAAACTCTGTAGAGACACTCAGCTCTGGTAGCGATTTTACCAGTTGTCTGCGATACTGTGAACACCAGGGTGACTGAGTAGGGCTGTCTGGGTGAAAAGAGTTGAGAAAAAAATTTCCTTAAAACCAAAATGGGTATTTTAACAAAGGAGGGCAAAAAAACCCCCAAGACTGCATGATCATGCATGTTAATCTAACAACACTCATCTATCTCAGGTCTTTATGATACTGAATTCAGTTTGTATTCATTTAGTCTAGTGATTTCACAATTCATGGCAACTTCTCCAGAGAAGAAATACATATACCTCAGTTTGCTCTGATAAAAAAGTGCTCACTGGATGCAGATGTAGATATTTCCTCACAAATGGTATATATGAACCTACCTGCAGTATCACTAGTGAGCTCCAGTTTCTCAGGAATTTGAAGACTTTTGATGGAGGAGGTGCTTGTAACTGAGGCAGAAGATCCAGAGAACCCAGAGGAGTGTGTGGCTTCACGGCTGTCTTCAATAATTGGGCTGAAAGAACCAACCACAAATGAATCAGTCTTCAAAGGGAAAATTTATATCAACTTATCTTTGTTCTAATTTTATTTGCTCTTTTCTAGTAAGTGACCTGCATGCATGCTCAGTCAAGTTCAATTCTTTGAGGCTCCTCAGTCCATGGAATTTTCCAGGCAAGGCTACTGGAGTGGGTTGCCATTTCCTATTCCAGGGAATCTTCCTGACCCAGGGATCAAACCCGAGTCTCTCGGGTCTCTTGTACTGGCAGGCAGATTCTTTACCACTGAGCCACCTGGGAAGCATGAGTGGCCTGAGGGGACCTCTAAAACTTGTGTGCTGTTCATTTGACCCAGAAAATCCCACAAAATCATGTAAATCAAGAGGCTCAAATCTTCGAGTTCACTTTAAGAACACTCGTGAAACTGTCCAGGCAATTAAGGGTATGCATATCCGAAAGGCAACCAAGTATCTAAAGGATGTCACCTTAAGAAGCAATGTATACCATTCTGTCATTACAACTGGGAGAGATGGTAATGTGGGCACAGGCTAAACAGTGGGGCTGGATGCAGGGTCAGTGGCCCAAAAAGAGTGCTGAATTTTTACTGCACAAGCTCAAAAATGCAGAGAGTAATTCTAACTTAAGGGCTTAGATATAGATTCTCTAGTTACTGAGCACATTCCAGGTGAACAAGATGTGGCACAGGACTTAAGAGAGTTCGTGGTCAGATCAACCCATATATGAGCTCTCCTTGCCACACTGAGATGATCAATTCTCACTGAAAAAGAACAGATCGGTCCTAAACCAGAAAAGGAGGTTGCATAGAAGAAAAAGATACCCTAGAAGAAACCAAAGAAACAAAAACTTATGGCCTGGGAATAAATGCCGCAAAAAATAAATGTAAACAAAAGTTAAAAAAAAAAAAGTATCCACTATTCAAATCTCACTTTGAAGTCTATTATTTTCCTGGAAAAAAAAAAAAANCATGTCAATTGAGTCAGTGATGCCATCCAACCATCTCATCCTCTGTCGTCCCCTTCTCCTCCTGCCCTCATCCTTCCCAGCATCAGGGTCTTTTCCAATGAGTCAACCCTTTGCATCAAGTGGCCAAAGTACTGGAGTTTCAGCTTCAGCATCAGTCCTTCCAAAGAATACCCAGGACTGATCGCCTTTAGGATGGACTGGTTGGATCTCCTTGTAGTCCAACAAACTCTCAAGAGTCTTCTCCAACACCACAGTTCAAAAGCATCAATTCTTCGACGCTCAGCTTTCTTCACAGTCCAACTCTCACATCCATATATGACCATTGGAAAAACCATTTGTTGACAAAGGAATGTCTCTGGTTTTTAATATGCTGTCTAGGTTGGTCATAACTTTCCTTCCAAGGAGTAAAAATCTTTTAATTTCACAGCTGCAATCATGATCTGCAGTGATTTCGGAGCCCCCAAAAATAANTTGGAAAAACCATTTGTTGACAAAGGAATGTCTCTGGTTTTTAATATGCTGTCTAGGTTGGTCATAACTTTCCTTCCAAGGAGTAAAAATCTTTTAATTTCACAGCTGCAATCATGATCTGCAGTGATTTCGGAGCCCCCAAAAATAAAGTTTGGCACTGTTTCCACTGTTTCCCCATCTATTACCCATGAAGTGATGGGACTGGATGTCAGGATCTTAGTTTTCTGAATGATGAACTTTAAGCCAACTTTTTCACTCTCCTCTTTCACTCTCATCAAGAGGCTTTTTAGTTCCTCTTCACTNGAGGGAGGGAGGGAGGAGGGAAGGAAAGGATGGAGGGAGGAAAACTCAGGCTCACATCAGCAAAACACCTGCTCGGGCTCCATGCACTGTAATTCCACATAGATCTCCTAATTCATTCCCGCAACTCCTGAGGTCAGGGTGTCGCTGCTGTTCTGTGTCGCGGTGCAGAAGGGGAAGAGTCTTTGGTCCCAGAACAGATCCCGCACCCCACCAGAGGCGGCACCGAGCTGGTCCAAGGCAGCAGGAGCCTTATTAGATGAATCTGTGAGTCCAGGCACCAGGAAACCCGAAGTTTTTAAACCTGACCCTGCAACTTCAAGGACAGACATGAGGGGTTGTTTGGAAGCAGAATCACAAGCCACCCATCGCCCCTACCCAGCCCATCCTCTGAAAGAACCCCAGATGGCAGTCAGCTCCTTAGATCAGTGCTGCCCCCATGATGGAAGCTTCAGGCAGGGGCGCAGCACCCACGGGAACAGAGTGCACTCCACATTCATGTTTCCCAGGGTGTTTAAGTAAAGCATCTCCTGAGTTTAGAGAAATGGCCTGAATACCTGGGTCTCGCAGGCTGCATTCCAGGGAGATGCTGCCAGGGCTCCTGGGCTTAACCTGGCTGCGGCAGCACTGCCTTCTCACCAGGGCCCCCAAGCATGGGGGTAGAGAGCAGGGACCCACCACCCCTCCCTCATCCTCATCTGCTGAGTTGTTTCTGATTCCTCCCTGGTTCCCAAGAGAGGCCCCCAGGGCCCAGAACAACCACTCCTCCTGGAAGGCCACATGGTGTTTCACACAGGCTGCAGGAGTGTCCCCACCATCCTGAGAAGTGAGATCTCATTCCTCCCAGCTCCTGCAGGTGGAGGTGGGGGTTGGTGCCAAGTCCATCNCCCCAGGGCCCAGAACAACCACTCCTCCTGGAAGGCCACATGGTGTTTCACACAGGCTGCAGGAGTGTCCCCACCATCCTGAGAAGTGAGATCTCATTCCTCCCAGCTCCTGCAGGTGGAGGTGGGGGTTGGTGCCAAGTCCATCAGCTCCTGGGGGGGCTGCAGCCTGTGCTAGCCCTGCACCCCCAACAGCATCCACCTGACAACTCCAGCCCCCCACCCCCGACTCCAGGCAGCAGGAATAGCACAGGGTGCTGGATGGGTCCATCCAGGGCCAGGGGCCAAGGCTGGTCAGGGTGCCACGCTCCTTCCACACCAAAGGGTCAAGGGGTGGGCTCAGGACCAGGCAGCGCTCTGGACCTCTGTCAAAATGCTAGAGACCTGCCCTCCTCCATAAACAATGGAGGGCCAGAGGGCAAAGCCTAGACGGAGTCAGCGTGCCCTGCTCCCCTCCTCAACCCCTGGTGGATCTGCAGCACCTTGCTGNGTTGTCTGTGACCTCTGTGGACATGTGCCTGAATTCCCACCTGGGAGTGATTGGAACAGTGGGGCCAAGTCATTGGGGGATGTTTGGTTTTTGTGGTATATGTGGCAGGATCTCCGGGGTGAGACAGTGCACTAAGTCGTGTCCAACTCTTGTGACCCCATGGCCTGCCAGGCTCCTGTCTACGGGATTCTCCAGGCAAGAATACTGGAGTGGGTTGCCATTTCCTTCTCCGGGGCTTTTTAACTCTTTAATAAGCAAAGGTCAAGAAAGAAAACAGGAAATTAATCAAGGTGACTATGTGCTAGAAACTGAGAAAAGTTTGTTAGGGGGAAAGTTTGAAAATACAACTTTAAAAGCACAAACTGGCAAATTAAGGAATATTCCTAAAACTGGAATTTGTTTAAATTAGGTGGCTTTTAAATATGGATAGATCACAAGGCTTATTAGTCCCTGGCTCTTGATGCCATTCCCTCTATTACTGTATTCATTTCTCTCTCTATCACAAGATACTTTTGAAAAGTATATCTCTAACAGCCCATTTAAAATTAGCATCAAGCTACTCTACCATTATTTTAAACTCAATATTAAAGGAAAAATATATGCCTTTTCTCTACCAATCAGGTACCCTTTCTGAGTTTCCTCAAAGATATCATAATCAAACCAAGTTACTTCTTCCATGGGACTTCCCTGGTGGTCTAGTGGCTAAGATTCCATGGTCCCAATGTACGGGGCCTGGGTTTGATCCCTGGTCAGGGAACTAGGTCCCACATGCTGCAACTAAGAGTTCTCATGCCACAACTAAACGATCCTGCCTGCTGCAACTCCAGGTCCCATGTGCTGCAACAAAGATGGAAGATCCTACATGAGGCAACTAAGGCCTAGAGCAGCTAAATAAATAAATAAATATTTTTAAAACATTTACTTCTAACCCTCATATTCAAATAAATTACTAAATCCCATTAACATTTTATCTGAAGGAGCTTAACTGTCACGTAAAGCACTTAGCACAGTACTCAGCAGGTAGTAAAAGCTTGATAATTGTGGCTATAATTGACAAGCACACACAGACTAAGAGCCCTCAAACTATTTGGTTTGTGCAACCTACAATTACCACTCACCTCAGCTTCTTGATGCTGAGAGGTGGATTGTAGATAGTCCCACAAGCAGTTTGCTGGTCCTCAGAGGTCTTCATATCTAGATCCTCTTCCTGCAACAGTCTCTCAGGATCAGAAGGGAGATCCTTCAAGGATATTATTTCATGAAAAGGAGTGGATGCAAAATGAGCTGCTCTAGCGAAGTCACAAGTGTCTTCTGGGTTAGGACAAATAGTTACATTCCTGAAACCTGTGATAATAGCATCCTCACTCAAGGGCTCAATTCCTGTAAATTCATCCTGAAATAAAAACCACATAAAATTTAGCTGAAACATTTCAACGAGCATATGAATGGCCTATCTTTTTTCGTGAAAGAGATATTAGATAAGTGATTTTTAACACAGAATCTCTAGAGAAAGACAATTTTTAAAAGTACATCTTNATCCTGAAATAAAAACCACATAAAATTTAGCTGAAACATTTCAACGAGCATATGAATGGCCTATCTTTTTTCGTGAAAGAGATATTAGATAAGTGATTTTTAACACAGAATCTCTAGAGAAAGACAATTTTTAAAAGTACATCTTTACATCTGAGGAAAAAGGTTCTGTATTATGAAAACAGCAAACTATATTTCATCAAAAATACACTGTGAAGATTCTCCACACAAAGGAAAAATACTGGACAATGTTTTCTCAATCAATTTCACTAAGGAACCAAAGAACCATACCATTTTCTTCTGGTTTTGGCCTAGAATACATTCTGGTAATCGACTATTCTCCTAGCTTTTAGGTCTTATTCTATGACAAATAATTAAATTTTCTTTTATTTCTTAAAGGTAACTCATGATCATGGGCTTCCCTGGTGGCTCAATGGTAAGGAATCTGCCTGCCAATGTGGGAAACATTGGTTCAATCCCTGGGCCAGAAAGATCCCCTGGAAAAAGAAATGGCAATCCACTCCAGTATTCTTGCCAGGAAAATCTCACAGAGGCGCCTGATGGGCTACAGTCCATGGAGTCACACAGTCAGACATGAATTAGCGCCTAAACAACAATTCGTCATGATAGAAAATATGAGCGAAAAAGTACAAAATAATGGAAAACACTCAAAATATGCCTTTGTCTTTAAAAGTAATACAAGTGTACAGTTTTAAAAAGTCAACCAGTTTAAAAGAGTCTGTAGTAAAAAAGTCTCCCTCCCACACTTGATCCTCCCACTTCTCCACTCCAGTTACTACTGGTGTATGCGTACTAAGCCACTTCAGTTGTGTTGACTCTTTGCAATCCTATGAACTGTAGCCCACCAGGCTTCTCTGTCCCTGGGATTTACCAGGCAAGAATACTGGAGTGGGTTGCCATGCCCTCCTCCAGGGGGGGGTCTGGATCCAGGGGTCAAACCCGAATCTCTTGTATCTCCTGAATCGGCAGACAGGTTCTTCACCACTTGTGCCACCTGGAAAGTCCCCAGTTACCACTATCCAGAGACAACTGCTATGACCATATATATCTGGTAGGATACATGCACAAGCATATTTTATGAATTTTAAAAAGAGGTTTTAAAATAAGTGAAATTATAGCATATATGCTAGTCCATATTACTCGTTATCATTATATTTTTTAGTTTATTTTCTGTGCTATTAAAAATTCTTTAAAAACATGTTGCTAACACTGTGAGTCTATCAGAAGCTGACCAACTGTTTTAGGCTATTCCCTGTATTGTATCATGGAACTATTTTAAATATTCTTATAGATTTTAAACCTTTAGGAATATGTTAGTTTTCTCAGGAATAATTCATAAAAATAGAACTATCAGGTCAAAAAGGTAATGGGACATTAAGGGCATTTATTCATACTGCCCAACTTCCCTCAGAAATATTGTACCACTTTATACATTTACCTGAAATACACAAAAGTGCCTATTTCATTTAACCCTCATTGATATTAATTTTCTAGATCATTACAAATATGACATATACTCTGAATTTCTGGCTCAACATAATTAAGTACAGGTGAGAGATACATCTAGAAGAAAGAATAGATGAAACTGAAGAATTGTAAGATTGGAGTAAAATAGATGGCTGTAGTCTATGGATACATTTATGCAAATACTATTTATGGCCCTATTAGTTTAGACACTTTAAATATGATTTTTTTTTTAGGGAAAAAAAATGCTGGTAGGTACCTATTAACAAAATTTAAGTAAAAGGTTTAAGACAAAAAAACCCTAAGATATCCTCTTAATAATATGGTCCATTCTTGAACATCTGAACCTAGAACCACTACCTCTAAATCCAGCCTATTCTCTGGTGGTATTCTCCAGAATCCAGTATGTAAAAATTACTCTTCTACATCATCTTTATTACCTACATTAGAATTACCTGGGCAAGTATTTTAGACAGACAAAAATACATGGTTGGATTTTATCTCTGGAAATTCCAATTCAGTATAGTTGGAATGGGGCCTCAGCACCTTCAGTCATACATGGCTCCCGAGGTTCTTCTGGGTTGCTGCAAATTTTCTGTACCTTGATATATGTGAGGACTGCATGGATATTCACATATTTAAAATTTTACCTAGCTGTACAATTAATATTTGTGCAATGTATCTATATAAGAGCTCTCTCTCTAGTTGCTAAGTCGTGTCCAACTCTTGTGACTCCATGGGCTGTAGCCCGCCAGGCTCCTCTGTCCATGGAATTCTCCAGGTAAGCATACTGGAGTGAGTTGCCATTTCCTTCTCCAGGGGATCTTCCCAACCTAGGGATCAAACCTGGGTCTCCTGCATTGCAGGCTGATTCTTTATACCAACTGAGCTACTGAGGGAGGTCCATGGATATAAGATATACCTCAATAAATAAGTTAAAAAAAAAAACATGTTTGATTCATTGGAATACACTGATTTAACACTGTTTTAAATCACTATAGATATTGATCATGTCTCCCCTTATAAGCTTCAGATTAAACATACTCAATTCTCTAAATAAGTTTCCAGATGCTGGTTTAAAACTTCAATAAAATGTCATTGATAATTTACTTTGACTTGAATGTGTGCAGGGTCACTAGTGCCACAGTGGTTAAAACAGAACATTACCTCAAAAAAAAAAAGGTTGGTTCACATAACTTTCATTGCTACAAAAATTTTTTTATAAAGAAAAAAGATCCTGGGCTTTGAAGACAATGATTTTTCCCTACTTAAAAAAATTGAGATATAATTAACATACCAAAAAGTACACTCTTTTATAATATGCATTTCAGTGGTTTTTAGTATCACACATTCATAAGGCTTTGCAACCATCACCACTATCTAACTTCAGAACATTTTCACCACCTTAAAAAGAAACACTGTATCGATTTGCAGTGTTTCCCTAATCCCCTGGAAACCCTAACCTATTTTCTGCCTTTATGAAAAGACTTCTGCTTATTTCACGTGAAAGGAATAACATAAGATGTGTTCATTTTGGTGTGCTTTCACTTTAGCAAAGTGTTTTAAAGATTCACCCATGCTATAGGATATGTCACTATTCCATTCCTTCTTATGGCTGAACACTATTCCACTTTATAGATAACACATTTTGTTTATCCAAGCATCAGGTGATGAATGTTTGGTGTTTCCTATTATTGGCTCTTATGAACAATGCTGCTATGAACATTTATGTAGTTTTTGTGTAATGATATGTTTTAAATTCTTTCGGTTATCCTTCAATTAAAAATAAATTAATTAAATTAAAAAATTCTTTTGGATATATTTACCTAGGAGGGAACTGCTGGATCATATGGTAACCCTACTGTCAATATTTTGAGGAATTGCCAGATTGGTTTCCAGTTTGTACCACTGTACATCCCCATCAGCAACGTATGAGGGTTCTAGTTACTTGGCATCCTTACCAACAGCTGTTATTTTGTCTTTTTGATTATAGCCATCCAAGTGCATGTGTATAGTATTTCACCATGATTTTGATTTGCATTCTCTGATAACAGTGTTGAGCATCTTTTCATGTGCTTATTTCAAGCCAATGATTTTCACTTTAAACTTCCGTGAGAAACGAATGAAACTATACACTAGCCCATTTATATAAACTTAGGGATACTGTTTCTTACACAAACATCTGGAGATACATCCTCATTTGAGGTGATGCTTTCTGAAGTTTTGAGAATTGCAAGAGGTCTTCGTTGGGCTAAAACACGTGAGGAAGCTGCAGAAGGACTAGAAAAAGACATATCCCATTTAGCAATTTTTCTCTTAACACAGATAACAGTAACCTCCTATTTCACCCTTATTTATAATAATAGAAAACTTTTAATTGTTGAAACAAAATAAATTAAAAAAACCCTCAAACCTGACAGGCTTTTTTTCTGAAAGAAGAGATTCATCAAAAATGGAGAAAGGTACGCTGGAACCTATAGAAAGAGAGACTAAATTTACACTCTTTAGAGTAAATGCCCTACTCTTCAAGACAGTTAGGTCAATTAACATTTTTGCTGTTTGAAAGCAGAAAAACAATCTTTTATAATAAATAATTTCCAAAGTACAAAAGTAAAGATCATCTAATAACAGTGATCTAAACATGGGTGATCTTGTTTCATCTCTACTCCCCATCACTACTCCCCAGATCTAACCCAACTCTGAATTATTTTTGAAGCAAATACAAAATACCATATCATGGCGTATGTAAACATTTCAGTACACATTTCTTAGAGATAGCGTCTTTTTAAAAAGCATAATCTCAAAACATGATCATATCTACAGAATTAACCATTTCTGAATTCACACATCCAGTCAGAAGTATCACATTTTACCAAAACTTTTTAGAAAGTTTGAATTAGGAATGGAAAGTAGATTCAACCACTGTGACCAGTTGAAATTGCCTCTTAAATTGCTTTTATTTCATAGGGTTTTAGTTTTTGCTATTAATTTTTTATTTTAGAAACTGGGTTGTTTACCCCATAATGCTGGACTTTTGGCCAATTATATTCTTGCTTCAAATGTTCTTCTATGCCTTACATTTCCTATAAACTGATGGTTAGACGTAAAGATTTAATCAGATTCTACTGAATTTTTTAAACTACTAGGTGGATATTCATTTTTCTACCACTTTTAACATGTTTCTGAAAAGACCAAATTTGAATATAAGATAGCTTTAATTTTAAGCTTCTCCCGCCTCTTTTTATCAAAAAACCACTATCCAGTCTTGGCTCCTGGGTGCTACTGCTATGCTTAGCTAGAGTGCACTAACTAAAGTGATATATTATTTTATAGTTAGTATAAATATAAATTACATTTAAAATCAAATACTTTTAAGAAATGAGTTATTTTACAAAAATATTCTTTCAAATGTCTATCCTATCTTGAATTATATGCTTCAAATTGAATAAATTGAATTCCATGATTCAAAGATTACAAACCTGAGTCCCCCTCTTTGCTTTCTTTCGCCTTTAACTACAATCAATAAAACTATTTATACTTTTTACATAATGCCTTTGTTATCAGTAAGGTCTTCATGAGACTGTCAAATACAACTCACTTTTAGAATGAGGTTGTTCTTGCCAAACGTTTTCTGCAAGTGATGTTTCCCTGTGAAGAAACTTGTTTTTAAACATGTGGCTTACTACCCATGGAACAAATTATTTAATTCTCAGAAGTCCAAGAGACTTTTTAAAACATTAAATATTATCATCATTCTAAGATAAAGAAAATATTCTAGTACCATTAAACCAAATTCTTTAAGATAGAACCTTCAGTTATTAGAATTGTTACAGAAATATATTTGATAGCAGACATCAAGTTACATTAACAATATAAGCAGATTACAAAATGATAAACCTTCATTTTTTATAAACAAATCCAAAACAACACATAAAGAATAAAGCAATGTTAATACTAGTCATCTTTTGGTGGTAGAAATGAGTGGTTTTATTATTTAAAAAATTATTTGGTTGTTATAAGAAATACGTTATCTTTTTTAAATGGAAAAAAGCCAGTACCTAGACCTCCCTCATTAGCATCAAAGCCGACGTTATGACAAAGACTTGCAAAAATCATGACTCAATACTATAAACGTTAAGGAGACTTCAAGTCTAGGGAGTCAAAGGCTGGTTCTAAATGCCCTCCTTCCTATAAGCATCATTCTTTCCACCAACGTGGTCCTACCTGGCACAAGAGTTTACCGGGCAAACAAAATTGGACAGAGCCATTCCTGTTATTTCCTGAGACTCTGAAGCAATTCGCAGTTCAGCTGTCTCCTTTGCAGAGATCTTCTCTTCTTGCTATTTGCATTAAATAAACAAAATTAGTATGTCCCTCTTATCTAGAAAATGCTACCTATTTTCAAGTTTTAGTGCCAAAATTAGCTTTACTATACACTTTCTCAAGATATTTACTAACCATATAGAATGTCTGTCCCACAGAAGTTCTTAACTTTATGTTCCCAGCATAAACCGATACTGCTGTATGTAACTAAGTAGCGGCAAGCAAATACACACTGAATTTCTTTAACTAATCTCACTTTATGGAACATGACTAGAATAAAAACTACAGTCAGAAGTAACAGAATAGTGATTTAGAGTATAACTAAGACGTCAATAAATCGTACCACTTATATGCCACAAATTCCATTTGAAGTCACCTAAATTGAGTGGGCACTGGCAGGACTTTTACCTTCCACATTTTTATATTGTTTAAATTTGTTTCAATAAGCATTAGTTGTTATGCACTGAAAAGAGAAAATGACCTGCTCATTCGATCTTTCTTGCTGAGTAGTTTGGATTTCTTTTAGCTTCTTCTCCATCTCTTCAATCTGTTTCTGCATTTCTGCTCTCTTCTCTGCACTGGTCAGTAGCTCAGCTAGAAATAGTAAAGTTGGCTGAGGCATTACTCCTCATAGCAATTTATCCTGTCAAAGCTTGTCTTTGGGACAGTCAGTGTTACAGATAAGAATGATACAGATGGAGCAAAGTCCTCAACTTGAGGTCTCAGTCTCTATTATTTATTCAGTTAGTAAAAAACAGAAATCTATTATGTGACAAGCACAACAAGGTATTTAGGTTTTAGTGGCATATAATACAAAGTCCTTGGTCATGTGATGCTAATGTTCAATTTGGCAAAGACAAACACACAGAAATTAACAAGATAATCAGTGCTAAAACTAAAAATTAGGTGATGTGAAAATGTGTTATTGGGTAGGGGAATGGAGGTCAGGAGGTACTAAACCAGTGATCAGGGGAGATCATCTAAAGCAGTTACATTATAAAGCTGTAACCTGGATAACAAGAGGCCGGTCATATAAAGATCTGAGGAAAGTTTCTAGAGCAAGGGACTAGATGGCATAAAGGCCCTAATGGAGGAACAAGATCATTGGTATAAGGACTCAAAAGAAGGCCAACGTGGTTGTAGCACAGAAATAGGGAGCAAAGTAAAAGATGAGATTGGAAAGGTAGGCAAGGGCCAAATCATGTAGGGTTTGTAAGAGTTTGTACTGCATTCTAAGATAATGAAAAAACACGGGAGAATTTTAAATAAAGGATGGACATGACCTGACTTTCTAAAAATGATAATGTGCTGTGAACACAACAAATTTTGGGAAGGCCAGAGAGAGGGCAGAAAGTCTAACTGCAGTAGTCCAGCTAAAAGACTGTGGTTTGGACTGAGGTAATAATGGGACTGGTGATAAATGAAAGATGTATGAAACTTTTTGGTGGCAAAGTTGGTTTATTTATTAGATGTGGGGGAACGGTAAAGAAAGAGGGATAAAAGACGCCTTTCAGAGTTTTTTGGGGGGAGCAGAAGATAATAAGAAGTTGCAAGAATACACAGAAGAACTGTACAAAAAAGATCTTTACGACCCAGATAATCATGATGGTGTGATCACTCATCTAGAGCCAGACATCCTGGAATGTGAAGTCAAGTGGGCCTTAGAAAGCATCACGACGAACAAAGCTAGTGGAGGTGATGNTGGACTCTGGGAGTTGGTGATGGACAGGGAGGCCTGGCGTGCTGCAGTTCATGGGGTCGCAAAGAGTTGACATGATTGAACGACTGAACTGAATTGAACCAACTTGGTGCGTGGTAATGCCTTTTGTTGAAGTAAGGAAGCCTGTGGTACATTTGTATATTGGGGTGTGGTTTGTGACATAAATCTGTAACTGTTTTTGAGTACGTAGAGCTTAAAATGTCTATTGGAGAGATTTCCCTGGTGGTCCAGTGCTACGACTCTGAGCTCCCAATGCAGGGGGCCTGCATTCAATCCCTGGTCAGGGAACTAGATTCCATATGCCTCAACTAAAGACCCTCATAACGCTCAATGAAGATTGAAGATGCTGTGTGCTGCAACTAAGACCCAGCACAGCCAAATAAATACATATAAATTTTAAAAGATGCCTATTAGGACAGCCAACAAATTCAGGCAACTGATTATCAGTCTGGGGATCAGGTGAAACGTCAGGGATGGGGATATGAATTTGAGAGTCAATAGCTTGTAAACAGTATTTAATCCATTACTTAAAGATGGCTGTTGAAAGAAGAGATAATTGGGATATTTCAGAACTCTCTTGGGCCTCAGGAAGAGGCCCTGGATGAGAAGAACAGTAAAGGAAATGGAGCAGGAATACACCATCAAGGAAGAAGCCAAAGAGAAGCATTTCATAAAGCATCTCATCAACTGTACTCGATGAAGCCAAGAGGTCAATAAAGATCAGGACTCAGAAACAGCAATCGGATTCGGCAAAAAGGAGGTTTCTGGTCACTGTGATCACTGGAATAGAAAAAACACTTGAGGAAATGTTCAGTCGGTAAGTCATGCCTGACTCTTGGTGACCTCATGGGTTGCAACATGCCTGGCTTTCCTGTCCTTCAGTATCTTCCAAAGTTTGCTCAAACTCATGACCACTGAGTTGATGATGTTATCCAACCATTTCATCCTCTGTTGCTCCGTTCTCCTCCTGCCCTCTATCTTTACAAGCATCGGGGTCTTTCCAATGAGTTGACTCCTCGAATCAGGTGGCCAAAGTATTGGAACTTCAGTATCAGTCCTTCCAATGAATATTCAGAGTTGATTTCCTTTAGGATGGACTGGTTTGATCTTCTTGCTGTCCAAGGGACTTTCAAGAGTCTTCTCCAATACCACAATTCCAAAGGATCAATTCTTCGGTACTCAGGTTTCTGTATGGTTCAATTCACTTCTGTAGATGACTACTGGAAAAACCATAATTTTGACTATATGGACCATTGTTGGCAAAGTAATGTCTCTGCTTTTTAATACGTTGTCTAGGTTTGTTATAGCTTTTCTTCCAAGGAGCAAACGTCTTTTAATTTTGTGGCAGCAATCTGCAGTGATTTTTGAGCCCAAGAAAATAAAATCTGCCTTCCCCTCATCTATTTGACATGAAGTGATGGGACCAGATGACATATCTTTGTTTTTTAATGTTGAGTTTTAAGCCAGCTTTTTCAGTTGAGGAAATAGTAAGCAGCATAAGATTACAATTCCTCCCAAATCTTGCTGTGAAAGGGAGTATAAAAATGGTGTTGTAGTTGGAGATGAATAAGAATCATGAAGATTTTCTTTCTTTTTAAAAAAATGGAGACATTATATTTGCCTAAATTAGTAAGAATGGTTTAGTAAAAAGGGAAAATGCTAGAGGGGGAAGAAATAAGGACCATTCCTTTGATAGGAACAGAGAAATGCTAATTTTAACAAAAAGAATGAGTGTACAGATAGCAGAGATGGCAGATTTGGTGGAAGAAAATGGAGTTACCATTACATTCCTTCTATTTTCTCAATGAGGTTACAAAGGAGATTCTAGGTCAGGAGGGACAGGGATGTTTATTTGAAAATGAAAGAAAATTAAATTAGTTGTTTAGCAGAAAGAAGAAATTCACCTATCAGGTAACTAGTAAGACTGTTAGGCACTGGTAAATGTTGTGGTCAAGAATTTAAAATGAGGACTTCCTAGGTGGTCCAGTGGTTAAGAATCCACCTGCCAATGCAGGAGACACAAGTTCGATCCCTAGTCCAGGAAAGCTCATGTGCCCTAGAGCCCATGCTTTGCAACAAAAGAAGCCACCACAATGAGAAGCTGGTGCAACACAATTAGAGAAAGCCCATGCACAGCAACAAAGATCCAGCATAGCTAAAATAAAAAATAAAAAGGATTTAAAATGAGACCAATTCATAGCTGCATTCTTTTTCCAGCTACATTTAAACTATTATACTTGGATGCAGGTATAGAGAGTGTGAGGAGACAGGTAGATTTAACTAGGGTTGAGGTTTTGCCAGGTGAATACAAGAGTGGATGGTGTAGGGGTAGAAATAAGAAATAAGCCAGGTATGTAGAACACTAGGAGGTTCAATGGGTAGGGAAAAAACTGGAAGACATGAATTGCAAAGAAACTTTTTGAAGGAGAAGGGGGAAAATGCTTTAGAAGTGGTATCGGGAAGAAAGGATAACAGCCTTGTCTTTAGACCCAGCCTGTGGCTTCCTCATTTCTCATGTCCCTACCTGAGAGTTGAATGTCAGCAACAATCTTTGAAGCTAGTTTTGAATATAACAAGAAACCACTTTCTTACAGGCATGAGTATTTCTTAAGAGTACAAACTAGATTCAGAGACAAGATTAGGAAAAGAGTATTACAATATCCTCAGAGGTCAATACTTTTTTCAGTACTCAAATCCCAGCTAACCCTAGCTCAGGTTTTTCTTTAGCTAGTTGAGAATAAAATGTACTATTTTACTTTTATATACTCGGTATAGCTAAAGCTTTCCCTTTAGGAAGCAGTAGTTTCAACCTAAGTGCCTTGCTCCTTTCCCAGCTCATATTTGGCTATTCTGCTAGCCTACTTCTTTGTTGTGGTGGTTTCCACTTTTAAAAAGCTTCACACAACTAGTTCCTTATCTTTTACACATTCCCTCTCTCCTACCTAGACACACAGATTCCATTTTTCCACATATTATTTGAGGCCAGAGCACTTCTGTCAATCTTAGAAGGCACTAGTTGATGTAACAAGGCAATTCCAAACTTACTAACAGACTGCTTTACAGACCTTTGCTTCTAACTTGTCACCTGAAACTCTGAAATGATTTTTTTTCTCAAACAAATTATAAGTGACGGTTAAGTTTCCCAGCTAGCCCTATGAATGTCACATCTCTTTAGGTGAGCTGAGTTGCAGGTTACTCCAGACGATTGCGTTAAAAAAAAAAAAAAATTATTTCTTCATTCTTGGTATATCCTAGTCAAAATGCCTAAATGGATAAAATTTATTTTTGGACTCCCCCCGACCCCCAACCTCCTTTTCTATACTCTCACTCATCTTCTAATGCCTTAAATTCCAAATGCTAAACTGCTAAACTTCCCTATTTTCAGCCTGTTTTGGGCACTTTTGCCCCCAAGCACTTCTAAACTTCAGAATCAGAGCCACTTCCTACTTTTCCCAAATTTCCAGTTTTTCAATGTATAAGCCTCCCTTAACTCAGAAAGAATTCTTTAATAAACAGGACATACAACTATCATCTAAATGACAGAATCCGTTAATCTAAATTAGCCCTGGGAGAAATTTCAGGCACAATATCAAAAGTAAAGTGAAATATTTAGGAAATATTAGGAAAAGCACTTTTCTGCCTGCCTATTGCAGGGAAATATGAACTGGTCATGCAGTTTCTTTACTTTTGAACACAAACTTAGTTGTTTAAAATTTTCCCTCATGGGTTTCATAGAAAGCAGCAATGGAAATTCAGCTTAAGTAGAGAAATATAGAAACCACAGAAGCATCACACAAACGTACACACAACAGCAGTAACTTTCCTCAGGCTTAAAATAGCAACTCAGTCTTCCTACAACTAAGATATTTTTACAAACTTGAGCTAGATAAATACACATACCTTCTCTTTGCTCTTTTAATTTCTTCCGGAAAACCTCAGCCCGGATCTCTTCAAAGGAGAACTCCCCCACTCCTGCATAAATTTTCTCCTTACAATACATCATCTTCTCCTTCTTCTCAGACTCTTGCTGAAAACTTTGAACTCTCTGCAGGAGATCTCCTTCTTCCTTTCCAGGCTTTCTTGTGCTTAGAATGTGGTTTATACTGGGTTCAATTTTACATGGTGTCCTAAAAGAAGCAAGGTAATTATTATTTATCATATAGATCAAATGAGCTGTTTCTTATGTTTTGACAAAACACAGGATGATGTCAGTTGTAAAGCTATATATGATGGATTCCAAAAAAACAAAAATGATTAAGAGGCTAAAAATAATTTACATAGTTCATCAACAATTATGTTCTAAGTACTACTATGATGAGGAAGGAATTAGCTATGTTTACAGTCATCAAACAGCTTTTATTACTTATAGGTAAAAATAAATCTGAATAACATATCTTTTTTTTTTCAAAGGAGGTAATATTTTTATTGAAGTATAGTTGATTTATAATGTGTTAGTTTCACATGTACAGCAGTGATTCAGTGGATATATTCCTTTTCAGATTTTTTTCCCTTATAGGTTATTACAAAATACTGAGTATTGTTCTCTGTGCTATACAGTAGGTCCTTGTTGGTTATCTACTTTATATATAGTTATGTGTATATGTTAATCTCAATCCCCTAACTTATCCCATATCTTTCCCCTTTGGTGGACTTCCCTGGTGGCTCAAACAGTAAAGAATCCACCTGTAATGAGGGAGACCTGGGTTCTATCTCGGAGTCGGGAAGATCCCCTGGAGAAAGGAAAGGCTACCCACTCCAGTATTCTTGCCTGGAGAATTCCATGGACAGAGGAGCCTGGTGGGTTATAGTCCATGGGTCGCAAACAGTCGGACATGACTAAGTGACTAACACTTTGGCCTTTGGTAACCATAAGTTTGTTTTCTATGACTGTGGTGAATAACCAAATCTAAATAGAACCCAGTGTACAAAATGAAGCTAACTTATGCCCATTTCTCACTGTTCTGAACCCAGAAGAATTAGAAATACAGCATTTAGGGAACTGATGATGTAAAATTCAACATTATCAGCTGAAGGGGAAGAGTAGAGAGTGGTAATATAGGTGTGAAAAATGGAGCATACCTCAACTAGGATCTGGACTATGGATCAGATCACTTATATATCTTTTATTTTTGTGTGTATCTTTTTACAACTAAAGACATCTGGTCCTTACCTCAGATACACTGGATCAGAACTTTTAATGGTCCAAGCATCTACATACTTAAAAGGCTTCCTCAATTTGCTCAACTGATAAAAAGACTTTATGAAAAAACCTACACAAACATCATACCTAGCATATAATGACGGGTTACAAATTATATGAAGAAACTCTTGCAATGGGACACAAAATATGACCTAATATCACCACTCCACAATGTTATATATTAGACTGAATCTTAGACTGCCTGATTATTTAATCATCTATTATATTTCATAGAAATGCCAAGAAAAAGACATCCAGAAAGAAAAAGCAGTTTATGAGCAAAAACTGCCATAATTCCTCACTACTGTCAATAATAAAGGTAGAACATCTCCCTTAATTAACAGTGACTATCTTTGACTACACCAATTTAAATATAAACCTATTTTTATTCCTTAATAAGAATAACAAGTGGTCTTTTAGCCCTAACACACTAAAAAAAAAGAAAGACATAAAGAAAACAAAACTTTCATTTACTTTTATTTCCACAAAGAAGAAAATGCTTTAGAAATTAGATAGGTGCCCCTGTCCATCCTTAATCATTTCCACTTCAAAATATCTGGAAATCAAACTCACATAACTGGCTGTTGTGCAGTCTCTTCCACATATGGAGTAAAACTTGGAAGCATAGAGGGTACAGCTGTCATAGACGCTGTATTGCCACGAGGCTGGTGATGAAGAAGAAAACTAAAATTACCATGGTTTTACATTATGACACACCATATGCAGACCATGCCTAATTATTCAAGAGGAATTAAAAGAGATGCTAAAAATACTCCTCTATTTGAACTCTGAAGCCTTTGTTATGTCAGCAAATAAACTGGATCTTGGAGTCCTTACCCTGTATTCCAAAGGCCTGCCTGTGTTCCAAGGGCCGGCTTGCAGCTCATTCTCTTTGCCCCTGGGCACAGGAGGTGCTATCCATGGCTGGACTGTAGGCTTAGATGACTCTGCTCTGGAAGCCTCATCAGCATTTTCATCATAAACAATAATTCTAGTATTACTTTGCATCTGTTGAGGAACTGGATTTTGGAGACCTCTGTTCTGGCTTGGAGCTAAGAGAAAAATATTAAACTTTCAAAATCTAAGTTTAAAAATCTTTACCAATTTAGATGCCCAATAAGGTATACTTGAACCTTTCTCAAATCAAGATTACTTCTACTACCATAGAATCAGAGATTTTTTTTAAATAATAATTTTAAAAAACCTTAATGCATCAAATTATTAATTTTTAAGTCTATTCTGCATTTGTTACTTATACCCTCCCTTTTTTCCCTCATCTATAATCTTTTACATATAGATACCCAAAAANGAGAATAAAATGTACTATTTTACTTTTATATACTCGGTATAGCTAAAGCCTTCCCTTTAGGAAGCAGTAGTTTCAACCTAAGTGCCTTGCTCCTTTCCCAGCTCATATTTGGCTATTCTGCTAGCCTACTTCTTTGTTGTGGTGGTTTCCACTTTTAAAAAGCTTCACACAACTAGTTCCTTATCTTTTACACATTCCCTCTCTCCTACCTAGACACACAGATTCCATTTTTCCACATATTATTTGAGGCCAGAGCACTTCTGTCAATCTTAGAAGGCACTAGTTGATGTAACAAGGCAATTCCAAACTTACTAACAGACTGCTTTACAGACCTTTGCTTCTAACTTGTCACCTGAAACTCTGAAATGATTTTTTTTCTCAAACAAATTATAAGTGACGGTTAAGTTTCCCAGCTAGCCCTATGAATGTCACATCTCTTTAGGTGAGCTGAGTTGCAGGTTACTCCAGACGATTGCGTTAAAAAAAAAAAAAAATTATTTCTTCATTCTTGGTATATCCTAGTCAAAATGCCTAAATGGATAAAATTTATTTTTGGACTCCCCCCGACCCCCAACCTCCTTTTCTATACTCTCACTCATCTTCTAATGCCTTAAATTCCAAATGCTAAACTGCTAAACTTCCCTATTTTCAGCCTGTTTTGGGCACTTTTGCCCCCAAGCACTTCTAAACTTCAGAATCAGAGCCACTTCCTACTTTTCCCAAATTTCCAGTTTTTCAATGTATAAGCCTCCCTTAACTCAGAAAGAATTCTTTAATAAACAGGATATACAACTATCATCTAAATGACAGAATCCGTTAATCTAAATTAGCCCTGGGAGAAATTTCAGGCACAATATCAAAAGTAAAGTGAAATATTTAGGAAATATTAGGAAAAGCACTTTTCTGCCTGCCTATTGCAGGGAAATATGAACTGGTCATGCAGTTTCTTTACTTTTGAACACAAACTTAGTTGTTTAAAATTTTCCCTCATGGGTTTCATAGAAAGCAGCAATGGAAATTCAGCTTAAGTAGAGAAATATAGAAACCACAGAAGCATCACACAAACGTACACACAACAGCAGTAACTTTCCTCAGGCTTAAAATAGCAACTCAGTCTTCCTACAACTAAGATATTTTTACAAACTTGAGCTAGATAAATACACATACCTTCTCTTTGCTCTTTTAATTTCTTCCGGAAAACCTCAGCCCGGATCTCTTCAAAGGAGAACTCCCCCACTCCTGCATAAATTTTCTCCTTACAATACATCATCTTCTCCTTCTTCTCAGACTCTTGCTGAAAACTTTGAACTCTCTGCAGGAGATCTCCTTCTTCCTTTCCAGGCTTTCTTGTGCTTAGAATGTGGTTTATACTGGGTTCAATTTTACATGGTGTCCTAAAAGAAGCAAGGTAATTATTATTTATCATATAGATCAAATGAGCTGTTTCTTATGTTTTGACAAAACACAGGATGATGTCAGTTGTAAAGCTATATATGATGGATTCCAAAAAAACAAAAATGATTAAGAGGCTAAAAATAATTTACAGAGTTCATCAACAATTATGTTCTAAGTACTACTATGATGAGGAAGGAATTAGCTATGTTTACAGTCATCAAACAGCTTTTATTACTTATAGGTAAAAATAAATCTGAATAACATATCTTTTTTTTTTCAAAGGAGGTAATATTTTTATTGAAGTATAGTTGATTTATAATGTGTTAGTTTCACATGTACAGCAGTGATTCAGTGGATATATTCCTTTTCAGATTTTTTTCCCTTATAGGTTATTACAAAATACTGAGTATTGTTCTCTGTGCTATACAGTAGGTCCTTGTTGGTTATCTACTTTATATATAGTTATGTGTATATGTTAATCTCAATCCCCTAACTTATCCCATATCTTTCCCCTTTGGTGGACTTCCCTGGTGGCTCAAACAGTAAAGAATCCACCTGTAATGAGGGAGACCTGGGTTCTATCTCGGAGTCGGGAAGATCCCCTGGAGAAAGGAAAGGCTACCCACTCCAGTATTCTTGCCTGGAGAATTCCATGGACAGAGGAGCCTGGTGGGTTATAGTCCATGGGTCGCAAACAGTCGGACATGACTAAGTGACTAACACTTTGGCCTTTGGTAACCATAAGTTTGTTTTCGATGACTGTGGTGAATAACCAAATCTAAATAGAACCCAGTGTACAAAATGAAGCTAACTTATGCCCATTTCTCACTGTTCTGAACCCAGAAGAATTAGAAATACAGCATTTAGGGAACTGATGATGTAAAATTCAACATTATCAGCTGAAGGGGAAGAGTAGAGAGTGGTAATATAGGTGTGAAAAATGGAGCATACCTCAACTAGGATCTGGACTATGGATCAGATCACTTATATATCTTTTATTTTTGTGTGTATCTTTTTACAACTAAAGACATCTGGTCCTTACCTCAGATACACTGGATCAGAACTTTTAATGGTCCAAGCATCTACATACTTAAAAGGCTTCCTCAATTTGCTCAACTGATAAAAAGACTTTATGAAAAAACCTACACAAACATCATACCTAGCATATAATGACGGGTTACAAATTATATGAAGAAACTCTTGCAATGGGACACAAAATATGACCTAATATCACCACTCCACAATGTTATATATTAGACTGAATCTTAGACTGCCTGATTATTTAATCATCTATTATATTTCATAGAAATGCCAAGAAAAAGACATCCAGAAAGAAAAAGCAGTTTATGAGCAAAAACTGCCATAATTCCTCACTACTGTCAATAATAAAGGTAGAACATCTCCCTTAATTAACAGTGACTATCTTTGACTACACCAATTTAAATATAAACCTATTTTTATTCCTTAATAAGAATAACAAGTGGTCTTTTAGCCCTAACACACTAAAAAAAAAGAAAGACATAAAGAAAACAAAACTTTCATTTACTTTTATTTCCACAAAGAAGAAAATGCTTTAGAAATTAGATAGGTGCCCCTGTCCATCCTTAATCATTTCCACTTCAAAATATCTGGAAATCAAACTCACATAACTGGCTGTTGTGCAGTCTCTTCCACATATGGAGTAAAACTTGGAAGCATAGAGGGTACAGCTGTCATAGACGCTGTATTGCCACGAGGCTGGTGATGAAGAAGAAAACTAAAATTACCATGGTTTTACATTATGACACACCATATGCAGACCATGCCTAATTATTCAAGAGGAATTAAAAGAGATGCTAAAAATACTCCTCTATTTGAACTCTGAAGCCTTTGTTATGTCAGCAAATAAACTGGATCTTGGAGTCCTTACCCTGTATTCCAAAGGCCTGCCTGTGTTCCAAGGGCCGGCTTGCAGCTCATTCTCTTTGCCCCTGGGCACAGGAGGTGCTATCCATGGCTGGACTGTAGGCTTAGATGACTCTGCTCTGGAAGCCTCATCAGCATTTTCATCATAAACAATAATTCTAGTATTACTTTGCATCTGTTGAGGAACTGGATTTTGGAGACCTCTGTTCTGGCTTGGAGCTAAGAGAAAAATATTAAACTTTCAAAATCTAAGTTTAAAAATCTTTACCAATTTAGATGCCCAATAAGGTATACTTGAACCTTTCTCAAATCAAGATTACTTCTACTACCATAGAATCAGAGATTTTTTTTAAATAATAATTTTAAAAAACCTTAATGCATCAAATTATTAATTTTTAAGTCTATTCTGCATTTGTTACTTATACCCTCCCTTTTTTCCCTCATCTATAATCTTTTACATATAGATACCCAAAAAACAAATTCTGTACCTTCCTTCAGTCATCATTCTAACATTGTCTAATTTTATCAGGATTAACTGAAATCTTAATATTCATTTTTCAGGTAAAATTTTTCTCTCAGCTGAAATGTATTGAATCTAAAAGAAAAACGCAGCCCACTTATTATTGGTATTCTCTTTAGTGGGGCTGCTTGTTAGAGTTAAGCTTCATCATGATCTGGATAAAATAATTTTTAGGACTATATTCTCTGTACTCTAATTCTCAGATCTCTAAATAACATTCTGAGTATTACAAAGTTGATATCAGGATAGGGATAAGAGATCTAAATATCTGGTCTATGTGTCTAACTGCTATAAATGTGCTTAATAAAAGCTTACTGCTCTCTGTACCTTCTGCTCAATTTTGCTGGGAACCTAAAATTTACCTAAAAAAATAGTAGATTTAAAAAACAGTTATTGCTGATCATCTTTAGGTATACAAAGAGAGCCCAGTTTCTGACCCTCCAAAACTGAAGACCAAATTAATACATTCTTTGTGAATTTGGTATATGTAAGCTTTACTTTGATAATACTTGCTATATTACTGCTTATCTGTCAACTAATAACTGAAACTCAGAAACTCTAGTTGCTTATTACTCTAGATACATATTAGATTAAATTATTCTTTTTTCTTTTCCTTCCTTCTCTGTCTTTCCCTTTCTTTGCATTATAAGGGTCCCAGAATAGGTTTTTCTTAATTAAAGACACAAAATGCTGACATGTTTTAGTGTTACTGCACACTGATTTCAGCTTCTCCTTAGACTTCTTTTTTGCTTCCTAGTAGTCAGAACAGTAGGACAATGTTCATATATATATTTATACATGATTTCCTTACATAATTTGCCTACCACCTGAAACTAAAAGCTTCCCATAATAACACCTACCAAACTTACCCTTGAGAGCACCCCCTACACGGCTGATTGGAGCTCTTGCTGTCTTTTTCCCTTTGCTTTTTAGTTCAGCCAGTGTGCTTCGTTGTGGTACAGACGATCCCACAACTTCCTCCTCCTCCTCTTTCTCAAGTGCCAACAGAGTTTGCCGAGACACTCGAGCTTGGAATTGTCTAAGTGAGAGAAGGGACAATTAACAATTGGTGAGATGAACACTGCTGTCCAGATTCAATTTCCTAATTTGCTAAACAGGGGAAAAGAGTGGAATGTAAGGGAAGAAATATATAGAAATAGCCAAAAGAAAGTGTTTATTCTCTCAGAAACAAAGAAAGCCACCTTGAAATCAGAGAAGGTCCAAATTTGTATGTCCAAATTTGACCAATCAAAAATACTCTGAAGAGCACCAGCAGGTTGACCTCAGGATTAGCNTAAGGGAGGAAATATATAGAAATAGCCAAAAGAAAGTGTTTATTCTCTCAGAAACAAAGAAAGCCACCTTGAAATCAGAGAAGGTCCAAATTTGTATGTCCAAATTTGACCAATCAAAAATACTCTGAAGAGCACCAGCAGGTTGACCTCAGGATTAGCTCAGTGTCTTAGATTAAGATTATAGAATATATTAAGATCAGAGTTTCCCATCAACTTTTTATTTTTATTATGACTTTTCAAACTCACAAAATAGTTGAAAGAGTGAGCACCCATATATTCTTTACCTAGATTAACTAATTGTTAACATCTTGACACATCTATTTTATTGTCTCTCTTGCTACAAAGAATCTCCACCCAACTCCCTACCCCAACATTTTCCCTGAATCAGATGAATAAAGTTGCATTAAACATGACATTTTACTTTTTAGTAAAGCTGGTAGAAGTTTGAAGACTAAACTTCTGTGCTGTTGCCAAAGTTTTAAGTATTATCAAAAGGGTAAAGAAATTGAATAAACTGCAAATGCTGGCCAAGATGGAATAAGCCCATATTAGTTTCTTTCTTTCTCACTGATTAGAATTAAAAACTCTTAAAAAAAAAAAAAAAAAAAAAAAAAAAAAAAAAAAAAAAAAAAGAAAAAAAAAATCCAGAAAAAAAAAAAAAAAAGCAGCCGAGGTCT
>SJYV01026330.1:629527-657298 GCA_006410875.1 Neotragus pygmaeus
AAAAACTTAAAAAGAAAAAGAATTAAAAACTCCAGACAAAATACAAAAAAAGCAGCCGAGGTCTCTAAAAAGTAAACAAAAGCAAGTGGACTGTGGAGAGGAGTCAAAGAAACAACCCACTCAAGGCTGTTTCCTGTTTTTTTCCCCCTTCTCTTTTCCATTTGGTTTTGAATTGTTACATTAGCAGTACAGGAAGCTAAAACTCCTAAAGAAACCTCATCTTTTTGTCCAGAGGAAAGGAAAAAGCGGACTGTAAGGGCCAATGAGTATGGGAGAAATATTGGAGGGGATGAGCTGAAGAAGAGAATCTCCTGATTCTGTACATGAATTGGCACAAGCCCTGGACCACCCTTGAGCTATGCATACACAGAGCAGACTCAAAGCAGCACAGAAAAGGCTTTAAGAACTGAACTATAATATAAACCACTGTCCAAGCCCTAGACTAACCCTGGAGCAACAGACAAATGGGATAGACCTAAAGGTCTCTGAAAATTGAACTGACATTAGAACCACTACTCACATAACTTGAAAAAGAAATGATATCAGAAGGCTGGTTACCTAATAAGACAAAAGCATCAACATTAACTAACAGGACCTAGAGTCTAATAATACCAGTATAAATGTCTAGTATATAATCCAAAATCACCTGACATATAAAGAACCAGGAAAATGTGACCAATTCTCAAAGGAAAAACAGAAATACAAACATCAAATGACAATTTCCCTGGTGGTTCAGACAGTAAAGAATTTGCCTGCAATGTGGGAGAACTGGGTTCGATTCCTGGGTTGGGAAGATCCCCTGTAGGTGGACATAAAAACCCAGCCCAGTATTTTTGCCTGGAGAATCCCCAAGGACAGAGGAGTCTGGGGGGCTACAGTCTGTCAGGTCACAAAGAGCTGGACACAACTGAGTGACTAAGCACATTACGGCACAATGACCAAAAATATAAATATAGAAGTCAAAGCACAACCATGATTGGTATTCATGTAGAAATTTTATAGTTCAAAAAATAATAGAAAAAAATCACAATATTGTAAAGTAATTATCCTCCAATTAAAATAAACTAATAAATAAATAAATAAAAACATCAAATGACCCAGGTGTTAAGTTTTCAGACAGATTTTAAAGCAGCTAACACAATGATGCTCCATAATATAAAGGTAAAAATATTTTTAAATGAGTGGAAAGATAGAAATTCTCAACTGACACACAGAAACTATGAAAAAGAATCAAATGGAAATTTTAGAAATTTAGAAAAACACAATATCTGAAATAAACAATTTACTGGATATATTCATTATCAGAATGGAGAAAGTTGAAAAAAGAGTAAATGAACCTGAAGACAAATCAATAAAAATTGCTCACCCTAAAGAACAGAAAGAATAAAGTTAAAATTTTGTTTTAAATGAACAAAGCTTCATGGACCTGTGGGACAGTATCAGAGAGTCTAATATAGGAAGAACTGAAGTCCCAGAAGAAAAGGTACAGAAAAGTATTTTAAAAATAATGGCTGAAAACTTTTCAAATTTTGTGAAAGGCATGTCTTTACAAAATCAAAAAGCCCAGTAAACCCCAAATGGATTAAATATAAAGGCCATCATACCTAGATACATCATGATCAAATTGCTGAAAAGCAATGTTAAAGAAAAAAAAAACTTAGCCAGAGAAAATCAACTCATTACAAAAAGGAGGACGAACCATTCAAATGCCTATAGATGTCCCATCAGATATCAGAGAGTCTAGAAGACAGAAACATGCTAAAAGAACTGTTGGACCAGAATTCTACATCCAATGAAAATATCCTTCAGAAACAAAGATGAATAAAGACACTCTCAGGGGCTTCCCTGGGGGTCTAGTCATTAAAATTCCACACTTCCAAAACAGGAGGCATGGGTTTGATCCCTGATTAGGAAATCAACATTCTGCACGCGGTGAGCCTTGGGGGGGGGGGGGGGGGGACATTCTCTGATGAAGAAAAACTAAGAGAATTTATTGGAAAAGATTCACTCTAAACGAATTGCTAGAAAAAACCTCTTTTGTCTTGACAGGAAATGATATCAGAGGAAAACTTGGAACTTTAGGAATAAGGAGAACAAAAATGGTAAATATAACAGACTATTTTTCTCCTAAGTTCTTTAAAATACATATATGGCTTTTGAAAGCAAAAATTATAACATTGTCTGATGGAATTTTCAGTGTATGTAAATGTAATACTTAACACCAGTATATCAAGAAAGTTGGGAAGATATAGAACCTATATGGTTATAAAGGTTCTATGCCTTCTATTATTTTACTTGAAGTGGTAAAATATTCACTCTAAGTAGATTGTGAAAGGTTAGGGTATTATATACCCTAGAGGAACCACTAAAAAAATAACAAACAAAAAGTCAATAAAATAAAATGAAATACTAAAGTAAAAAAAATCAAACAATCCAAAAGAAGACAGGAAAGGGGCAACAATGGAACAAAAGACAGAGAACTGAAAACAAATATTAAAATAACATATCTAAATCCCACAAAGTTGGTAATTCCATCAAAACGTTCTAAATAAACCACATAAAAAATATTGTGACAGTTGAGAAAAATACAACATTCAACTCTTTGCTGTGTATAANACAAAAGACAGAGAACTGAAAACAAATATTAAAATAACATATCTAAATCCCACAAAGTTGGTAATTCCATCAAAACGTTCTAAATAAACCACATAAAAAATATTGTGACAGTTGAGAAAAATACAACATTCAACTCTTTGCTGTGTATAAGAACCACTTTTAATAAAAAGACACTGTCAGGTTAAAAGGGAAAAAAGAAACCTGATTTAAAAATGGAGAGAAGACCTTAACAGACCTTTTCCAAAGAGGAAAGGCAGATAGCTAAAAGGCACATGAAAAGATGTTTGACATCAGTAATCTTCAGGGAAATATAAGTCAAAACCACAATGAGGTATCACCTCACATCTGTCAGAATGACGATTATCAGAACGAACATATCACAAATCACAAATGTTACTGAGGATGTGGAGAAAAGAGAATCCTTGTACAGTGTTAGTGGGAATGTAAATTGCTGCAGCCAGTGTGGAAAAGATCATAGAGGTTTCTCAAAAAACTAAAAACAGAACTACCATATGACCCAGCAATTCCATTCCTGGGTATATATCTGAAAAAAACAAATCACACTAATATGAAAAGATACATGCACCCCAGTGTTCACAGCAGCATTATTTACAACTGCCAAGATATGGAAGCAACTTAAGTGTCACCAACAGATGAATGGAAAAACAAGATGTGGTGTACATATCTAGTAGAATATTATTCAGTCATAAAAAAGAATGAAATTTTGCCATTTGGAACAACATGGATGGACTTGGAGGGGATTATGTTAAGTGAAATAAGTCAGACAGAGACATATACGGCATAATATCACTTTAATGTGGAATCTAAAAAATACAACAAACTAGTGACTAACAAAAAAGAAACTTACAGATATAGAGAACAAACTAGTGGTTACTAGTGGGGAGAGGCAAAATAGCGGTAGGGGATAGGAACATACAAACTATTAGGTATAAACTAAGCTTGTCTGTTAAGGACATATTGTACAACACAGGGAACATAGTTGATATTTTATAATAACTATAGATGGAGTGTGTACGCACAGTAAGTCACTTACTAAGTAAGTCACTTCGGTCGTGCCCAACTCTGTGACCCTACGGACTGTGGCCAGCCAGGCTCCTCTGCCAATTGGATTCTCCAGGCAAGAATACTTTAGTGGTTGCCACGCAGGATCTTCCTGATCTAGGGATCAAATCCACATTTCTTATGCCTACTGCAATGGCAGGTGGGTTCTTTACCACTAGCACCACCAGGAGTATAACCTTTAGACATTGTGGATTACTACATTGTGTATCTTTAACTTCTACAGCACTGTAAAAGGAAATCCACACAAAATCCTGTATATGAATGTTTGTAGCGGCATTATTTCATAATTGCCAAAAACTGAAAACAACCTAATGCCCAATAACTGATGAATGGATAAATCATGTACTATATCTATAGAATGACATATTATTCGGCAATAAAAATGAAATACTGATATATGCCACAACTATGTTCATCTATAATGAACCTTGAAAATACGCTAAGTGAAAGAAGCCAGTCAGAAAAGACCACATAACGTAGGATTCCATTTATGTGCAATGTCCAGAATAGGGAAATCCAGAGAGAGAAAGCAGATTAATGGTTGCCTGGAACTGGACTGAGAGGGAATGGAGAGTCACTGCTAATCAGTTCAGTTCAGTTGCTCAGCTGTATCTGACTCTTTGGAACGCCATGGACTGTACCAGGCCATGCTTCCCTGTCCATCACCAACTCCAGAAGCGTGCTCAAACTCATGTCCATCAAGTCGGTGCCATCCAACCATTTCATCCACTGTCATCCCCTTCTCCTGCCTTCAATCTTTCCCAGCATCAGGTCTTTTCCAACGAGTCATTTCTTTGCATCAGGTGGCCCTAGTATGGGAACTTCAGCATCAGTTCTTCCAATTAATATTCAGGACTGGTCTCCTTTAGGATTGACTGGTTTGATCTTTTTGCAGTCCAAGGGACTTTCAAGAGTCTTCTCCAACACAGTTCAAGAGCATCAATTCTTCGGTGCTCAGCTTTCTTTATAGTCCAACTCTCACATCCATAGACTACTGGAAAAACCATAGCTTTGACTATATGGATCTCTGTTGGCAAAGTAATGTCTCTGCTTTTTAATATACTGTCTAGGTTGGCCATAGCTTTTCTCTGGAGCAAGTGTCTTTTAATTTCATGGCTGCAGTCACCATCTGCAGTGATTCTGGAGCCCAAGAAAATAAAGTCTGTCACCGTTTCCATGGTTTTCTCATCTATTTGCCATGAAGTGATGGGACTGGGTGCCATGATCTTAGTTTTCTGAATGTTGAGTTTTAAGCTTTTTCACTCTCCTCTTTCACTTTCATCAAGAGCCTCTTTAGTTCTTCTTGACTTTCTGCCATAAGGGTGGNGGTTTTCTCATCTATTTGCCATGAAGTGATGGGACTGGGTGCCATGATCTTAGTTTTCTGAATGTTGAGTTTTAAGCTTTTTCACTCTCCTCTTTCACTTTCATCAAGAGCCTCTTTAGTTCTTCTTGACTTTCTGCCATAAGGGTGGTGTCATCTGCATATTTGAGGTTATTGCTATTTCTCCTGGCAATCCTGATTCCAGCTTGTGCTTCATCCAGCCTGATATTTCACATGATGTACTCCGCATATAAGTTAAATAAGCAGGGTGACAATATACAGCCTGGACATACTCCTTTCCCAATTTGGAACCAGTCTGTTGTTCCATGTCTGGTTCTAACTGCTGGTTCTTGACTTGCATACAGATTTCTCAGGAGGTAGGTAAGGTGGTCTGGTATTTCCATCTCTTTCAGAATTTTCCACTTTGTTGTGATCCAGAGTCAAAGGCTTTAGCACAAGGAAGCATAAGTAGATGTTTTTCTGGAATTCTCTTGTTTTCTATGATCCAACAGATATTGGCAATTTGATCTCTGGTTCCTCTGCCTTTTCTAAATCCAGCTTGAACATCTGGAAGTTCTCAGTTCACATACTGTTGAAGCCTAGCTTGGAGAAATTTGAGTATTACTTTGTTAGCATGTGAGATGAGTGCAATGGTGTGGCAGTNTGATTGTTGAAAATAGTCTATTATTTAGAATTACTTGATTACTTATTTTTAATTTTTTATATATGTTATTTCAAGTTTTTATCCAATATCTAATTCTATCACCTAAAATTCTATTCTGAATATTTACCACTTGCCTTTTTTCCTTTAAAAAAAAATTTATTTATTTAGTTTTGGCTGCACCAGGTGATCTTTTTTTGAGATGTGTGGGCTTCTCTCTAGGTGTGGTGTGCAGGCTCAGTAGCTGTCGTTTGTGGGCTTTGTGGTCCCTTGGCATGTGGGATCTTAGTTCTCCAACCAGGGACTGAAACTGTGTCCCCTGCATTGGAAGGTAGATTCTTAACCACTGGACCACCAGCAAGTCCCCAGTTGCTTTCCTCTAATCTCTCTCTTTTAGGATAAAAGAGAAGAGTTAATGTCTAAGAAACTCTGGTCATCATTTTTATAAAGAAGATGTTTTCATAAAAAATCCTCAAAAGTGTACTTAAAAGAACTACATGTCAAGCAAGACAGTACAAAGGGGTCAGGTCAATAGTTTTAATTATAGCAACATACTAAATGAAAAAAAAAGAAAGAGATAAAATGTAAACAATACTTTTTTTATGGTGATGATTTACAAAATGGAAGAAAGGAACAGCAGAATCACCTACCGAAGCTTTTCCCAAACAACTGTACTACCACCATGTGCTGGTTCCTACATGCCCTCTCCGAGTACAGCTGCACAGCCTAATGATGATTAAAATAGATAAATAACCCATTCCTACAGAGAGATATACAGGCCTTATGGTCACTTTTAATGGGTTAAAAAAATCATAGTAAAATGCATCTCTAGATGGAAACAATTTTGAGTATTTATGGAATGTTTAGTATCTACTGAACAGCTCAGTTTTTGGATGTGTAAGATACCTATAGAGAAAAATATCTTAATTTAATATTTTAAACTCGGATAGCACTTCAGAAAGACTTACCAGCTTAAGCCAGAGACTAAGAAATCGGGGATCATTATAATACCGTTTTTCTCCTTGTAGCACTTCTACAGCTCTTTCTAATAACGTTGACATATTGCTTTCCTTCCCGCCCTGAGGATAGTTTTGCTCTGTCCAGTTAATATATCTGAATAAGAAGAGAGGAAATGAATTACTTTTCAAGTTTAACATGTCTTGTTCCAAGATCCATTCTGGACTTTTTAAAGCAGAAATATCTAATATGCTGACAATGTTTATTTAGAGGTTTTCAGTGACATGTCCTAAACCTTAATCTTTCAAACTTTTCTAAATATTGCTAACATGTACATGTGGGAAAAAATGAGGATGGTGGCAGATGGGTATAGCTCACAGTCACACCTCAGGAAGATACACTATAATTATTCTGCTTCTTTGTGTCTCAAAAACACTACTCTCTACTCTAACACACTGCTTCACACAACTCAGTTTGAGAGGCATAGCTCTAAGAACTCCATCTATTAAGTTTCTATTGCCCTGTTAAATAAAAAAGACTCACCTATCCCAAACATCCAGAGGGTCATTTCCAGCATAAAATCGAATTTCAGATTCAAATGCCCTGAAATTTAAAGAGAAAATGTTAGCATAGGCAATAGTGATAACAGCCAAATGAACGAGTGTCACCTTCATTTTTATTCATTATTAAGTATGTAATATCAATCTAGATAATTGTACTGGAGTTTGAGAGCTTGTTAAACAGAAAGAAAAAGAATAGAAATAATCAGGATTCTGTTTGATAACATAACTGGAGAGATAAAATATGAAAAAATTAGAGAAATTTTAAGACAACTTATAGAAAAGTACTATTACACAGCATTTAAAGCTCTGGAACAAGACTCCCAAGGTTCCAGTGCAGCTCCACTAATCACTAACTGAGTGACACTAGAAAAGCTGTTTAAACTCTGCTTTCAGTTATTAGGTTGATTAGTCTTAAGTGTAAAGTGTTTAGACAAAGTAAGTAGTTAAGTACTCAATAAATGACACTCATTACCTTTATATGCATAGGATAGTACTGAAGAAGCTAAATACACACACATAAATATATATCCAGAAATAAGACCCTTAAAGAAAAATCCCATGGATAACATTAGTCAAAGAAGAATTAGACCATATAAAAATTGGACGAATGTTTCAGAGAAAGTGTGAAATATGACTTTATAAAGTGCTTACAAAGGCAGAGGGCAAAGATGAAGTTAAAGATTGACCAGTCAGAATAGAGGGGAAGTATTATGTAATAAACCACAATTTAAATAAACAATTTATCAATAAAAAATGTATAAGGGGTTATGTTTAACATAAAGAATAAGAATAGTCCCTGACACAAAAGACCCTTAAACTCTAATAAGAAAGACAGTACATAAATGAAAAATTAACTAACAATACAGAGCAGTATATTACAACTGCCAAGAATTGATAGTAAAGGCTTCATGATGTCAAAAGGAGGTGTTATAGAAGCAGTCGTAGAAGGTGGGTGGGACTCTGAAGGAAACATAAGATTTCAAAGAAAAAAAGAGTTTTCCAAGAGAGAGGGAAATCAGTATTGAATAAAGCTGTCAAAGTCGGAGAGCTTATCCAGCTATAATATAAAGTCAGTATTGGGAATAAATGGAGATATCTGGAGAGGTAAGAGAATGCTTTTTTTAAATGCAAATTTAAAGAGCTTGGATTCTGCCTGTTCAGCCAGTAGTGGTTCTTCAGTTGGAGAGTATCTTGAATATGCTAAGTAAAGATTTCAAAAAGATTAACCAGGTAACACTGAAAAATGCTGAGACCTGGGACCCTTGGCGACAGTGCTTGCACCCGGACAAATGTTTTCTGGAGCAAGAGAATATAAAGAAACTATAAGGGAGTACGGAGAAGGCAATGGCAGCCCACTCCAGTACTCTTGCCTGGAAAATCCCATGGACGGAGGAGCCTGGTGGGCTGCAGTCCATGGGGTCGCTGGGAGTCAGACACGACTGAGTGACTTCACTTTCACTTTTCACTTTCATGCATTGGTGAAGGTAATGGCAACCCCCTCCAGTGTTCTTGCCTGGAGAATCGCAGGGATGAGTGAGCCTGATGGGCTGCCGTCCATGGGGTCACACAGAGTCGGACATGACTGAAGCGACTTAGCAGCAGCATAAGGGAGTAAAAAATAACTGTGTACATGAGCAGTTGGAACAAATTTTGAACAAGATATAAGAAGACCAAAAACCCAACTGCTACTTCTAAGNTGAAGGTAATGGCAACCCCCTCCAATGTTCTTGCCTGGAGAATCGCAGGGATGAGTGAGCCTGATGGGCTGCCGTCCATGGGGTCACACAGAGTCGGACATGACTGAAGCGACTTAGCAGCAGCATAAGGGAGTAAAAAATAACTGTGTACATGAGCAGTTGGAACAAATTTTGAACAAGATATAAGAAGACCAAAAACCCAACTGCTACTTCTAAGGTATCTAGAGCAAAAGCAGGGTACTGCAGTACGATCCCTGCATACAGAAAAACCAAGGGGGTGGGCAGATCACCCAAGCCACCCCTCCAGCCCAAACCTTGGACCCGTCCCTACCCTCACTCCCTTTAGGGAACGAGTTGGCCCATGTTCAGGAAGCAAGCAAGGGAACCTGTTACTTGTTTTTGCTCCCTGCAGCTCTAGTCCCAGTAAAGCCTTGCTTGAATGTCTTGTCTCGCCTCTTATCAATTTCTACTGATTAAAGAATCCAAGAACCCTGTTTGATAACAACAGTATAAGAACAGGAGAAATTAGAAAAGGGGCCACAATTGTGCGACTAAAATGGTGATTTAAGTATGAGATGATGAAATAAATGAAAAAAAAATTCAAGACACTACTGATAAAAATCTGCAAACCTCCAAATTTATCTATGGATTCAATGCAATCCAATTCAAATCCTAGCAGTCTCTTTTTCTAGAAACTGACACAATTTTAAAATTTGGAAAAGCAAAGGACCAATAATAGCTAAAATAATTTTGAATTCTACCTGACTTCTAGTCTTATTATATAAAGCTAATCAAGACAACATACAAGTTGTCTTTCATACAACCTGATGAAAAGGTAAACAGTTAGATCAATGGAACAGCATAGAGTCCAGAAATGATCCACACATACACAACTAAATGATTTTTGACAAAAGCCCCAAAGCAATTTAATGGGGAAAGACAAAAAACTCCCTTCAACAAATGAAGGCAGAACAACTAGATAGCCATATGAGGGTAGGGATGGAGGCATAAGACCTTTTATTCTAACCTCACACCATGCACAAGGATAAATTTAAGATGAATCACAGACTTAAACATAAAAGCTAAAACTTAGCTACTAGGAAAAAAAAAAAACTACAGGATTTTTTTCTTTTTTCAAAAAAAAGGATCTTTTAGGCAGGCAAAGATTTCCTAGAGGAGACACAAAAGGTACTAAAAGAAAAACACTAATCAGACATCAAAATTAAAAACTTTGGCTTGTCAAAAAATACCACCAAGAAAATAGCCATGAACTGGGAGAAAATATTTTAACACATATATTTGATAAGGGATTTGTATACAGACTACATAAAGAACACTTGCAGTCCTATGCTTAGATGCTCAGTCATGTCCAATTGTTTGTGACCCCATGAACTGTAGACCACCAGGCTCCTCTGTCCATGGGGATTCTTCAGGCAAGAATACTGGAGTGGGTTGCCATGCCCTCCTCCAGGGGATCTTCCAATTGTAAAATAAGGTAAAATATCTGAACAAACGCATCACAAAAGAAGATATATAAATGGCCAATAAACAAATAAATAAGTGCTCATTTCAGTAGTCACCTGGGAGATTGGAAGTAAAACCATCATGAGATACTATTATATATCCACCAGAATGGCTAAAATGAAAAAAAAAGACAACAAAAAACACCACACTAAATATGGGACTGGATCTGGAGCAAATTGATTCTAACATGTTTCTGATAGGAGTGTAAAATGTTACAACCTTTTTGGAAAACAAACACGCGATTCTCTGATCTAGCAATGTTACTCCAAGAGAAATGACACGCGATTCTCTGATCTAGCAATGTTACTCCAAGAGAAATGACAATCTATGTCCACAAAAAGTCTTACTCAAGAATGTAAATAGCAGCTTTACCCACAAAACATGTAACTGGAAAGAATCCATTTGTCCATAATTGATAAATGGATAAACAAATGAAATACTACTCAGTTAAAATAAAAAAGGAACAATCTACTAATCCATGCAACGTGAAAATGCTTAAAAAACATATTGAAAATACTGTATGATTCCATTTATATAAAATAGTAAAATAAACAAAACCTATGGTGACTCCAGTACTTTGGCCACCTCATGCGAAGAGTTGACTTATTGGAAAAGACTCTGATGCTGGGAGGGATTGGGGGCAGGAGGAGAAGGGGACGACAGAGGGTGAGATGGCTGGATGGCATCACTGACTCGATGGACTGAGTCTGAATGAACTCCGGGAGTTGGTGATGGACAGGGAGGCCTGGCATGCTGAAATTCACGGGGTTGCAAAGAGTCGTACACGACTGAGTGACTGAACTGAACTGAACCTATGGTGATAAAAATGTGATCACTGGTTTCTTCATGGAGGAGGGCAAGATTGATTGGGAAGGCGCAGGAGAGAACCTTCGGAGGTAATAAAAATGTTCTATCTTGAAATGTGTATCAAAATCACCGAAGCATACTTAAAAATCTGAGCCTTTCACTGTATGCAAATTATACTTAAAAAAATTAGGGGCTTCCCTGGTAGTCCAGTGGTTAAGAATCTGCTTGCCAACGCAGGGGACACAAGTTCGATCCCTGCTCTGGGAAGATCTACATGTCTTGCAGCAACTAAGCCCGTGCGCCACAACTACTGAGACCAAGAGTCACACCTACTGAAGCCCATGTGCCTAGAGCTTGCTCTCAACAAGAGAAGCAAAACAAACAAACAAACAAACAAACAAACAAGACAAGCCACCTCAATGAGAAGCCTGCGCACTGCAACAAAAAGTACTCCCTGCTCACCATAACTAGAGAAAGCCTGCACACAGCCCCAAGGACCCAGCACCGTCAAAAGTTTAAAATAATAAAAAATAGATCTTAAAAAAAAAAATCACCAATCTCTAGCAATCGACTAGATCAATGAATATGAGAGAGCAGTGAGGTAAGCTCATTCAGATTAATTCATACCATTAATCAAAATGGAGTAGAAAAAGGAAGGTTCTACATGAGAGAAGAGATTCAGTATTTAATACATTAGTGAAATATTTATCTCATCATATGCTACAGGTAGATAAAAAGACATTTAGAAAGCAAGTAAGAGATGTTGACAGTAGTTAAATAATGCTGGAAAATCTGAATATGGAATGAGAACAGAGGGCAAAGAACAGAAACTTAGGTAAAATCAAGTAGGAAGCTACCAAGCAAAAAGGAAGAATAGTGAAGTGGAAAAACTAGTACAATGTCACAGAATGTCATTTAAGAATAGAACACCATGTGTGAAACAAAACCATAAAATCTAGTGGTTTTAAAGATTCAAAGAGATGATCAAGGCTATTCATTACATTAGAGCAAAGTTATGACAATTTTCTGATAATACAAGAATTTTTTGGTCATGAAACTGCAGGTAGAAACAAATATTTTAGTTTACTTTTTTGAAAAGAAGTGTATTTATCAAAACATTTGTCAAAGGAGAGCAAGTTTTATTGTTCACTACATTGAACAATAGAGTGGTATTTTTCAGCTTTTCATCACCTTGAGTTTCTTAAATTCAGTTTGTCCAAGGCTTACATTTTCTTTGGAGACCACTATTTCTTTTGCATACATTCTCAAAAATACTTTCCTAGAACATTAATAATTGAGTACAGACAAAGGATAAACAGATGCACTCTCCCTCAGTATTCAGAACACAAAGAAGCAATTTCATTAATTGATTAGTCTCAAAGAGTTAATTCTGTTTGAGGATTCAGAATGATATAATTCTTTTGGTAAATACTATAATATGATACTTGCTTTACTTATCAGTTCCCCCTGTATGAGAAATATTTCTATTGATACAAGAGTTTGGCTGCTCCACAGTGAAATGAAATCCTATAGCTCTTGCTCTTAAGTGCACTCGAGGGGATCTTTAGATAGCTGTTGTGTGATAAGAATGCAGGAGGGGAACAAATTCTCAGACTACCAATTTTACCAATTTTTGCAGAGTAGTTTAGTACTCCTTATGCCATCCTGCATGGGTCCACGTCCACATTAACTACCACAGCTGGGGATGACTGGTGGAGCCCCAGCCATTCTACACACCGTTTTTGTTGTTGAAGAGTAGTGTTACAGGCAGATTCTTGCTGTGCCAGTGCTCCCTGAAGTGTGGACATGATCCGCCCCTGCCTTAAAGGTTGGACATTTTCTTTACTCAGCTCCCATTCATCTCCCTCCAAGGACATGACTTCACTGTGAAGAGAAACAAAAGTAAATCTCATACTAACACCGAATTGTTGTAACATTGGATTATTGTAAATGTTTTCAGCAAAGTGATAATTCATGATCTTGGGGTTAAATACAGTGGGCTGGCACATTAGTAGTGTTATTAATGTTATACTCCTAACCTTCTATCTGTGACCTGGTTTCCAAGTTCAAGGCTGCAGTATTACCTAATGGAAGACAGAACATGGCTACAGTATTATGAGCAATATCCTAAGAAGAAAGTTTATTACAGGAAGAAAGAGGGAAAAAATATTATAAATTTGGCAAAGTAGACAGAAGTCAGATTGATGTCTATCACTGAATACATCACCTTGTTTAATTTAAAATTAGCAAAGTGTTTATCAGACTAACTCCATGTTTCAACCGATTACTTAAAACTGAAGTTTATATATACAGGTAGCCCAGAGTAGAAGCAGACAAAAAATACAGTTTACTGGTCATAAATGGCTCCTCCAATTATGTCAATTCTATAGGGGGAATCCGCAAAAGCTTTTTGGAGGTAATCACCACAAAGGGTATATATTCTGAACTTCAGAGCTCTACAATCCTCGAAGAGAAGCTTACTTCTGGCTAAGAGATGCTATTTCTGTGTTTAAAACAGAGACAGACAGGCACTATTCTTCAAAAATAAAGTAAAAGTTTTGTGTGACCTCAGTCTAGTTGAGAGCTGAAAACTCCCTTCAGGAAAACAAACTGTAAGTGATTAATAATGTAAGTTGTAACTACTCATATTTTTAACTATTTTGTGTAAATATAAGGGCCATGTCATTTATTTTTCTATTCTCATAATCTAACACAGGATCTAACAGTAGTAAGCAGTGAATAAATATTTATTGAAAAAAAATTTATTGAGGGTTCTAGATTTCTTCTCTTAAAATAGCAATTAAAATATCTGTTAAATGTCCAAAATTGAGCTGGGATTGCTTCCTCCCTCCCTTCTCCTCCTCTTGCCTCCTCAAAGACCTGCTTCTTCCCTCATATTAAATAAATGGCAATTTCATTTATCTAGCTCTCAAGTAAAAAATCTTAATGCCAACCTAGACACCCCTCTCACACCCCCCAGTCATCCAGCAAGTCCTGTTGGTTCCACCTCGAGAACATATCCAGAAATGAACCTTCTTCTCAGCATCTCCACTGTTTTCAGCCTGGTTCAAGCCACCATCTTCTCTTGCCTGGACTATTTCAATAACATCTAAACTGGTCTCTCTGCTTCCATCCTTTTCTACCTTTCGTCTTTTCGATACTGCAGCCAAAGTGATCCTATTTAAACCCATGTCAGATCATGTCTTTCTTTTGCTCAAAACCCTCCAATAACTTTCAACTACAGAGTAAAAGCCCAGTCCTTACAATGCCTGCATCTTCACCTTTTTTACTCCATTTCCTTTTATTCTCTGGTTCATTCTGCTCCAATTACTCAGCCAGTGCCCCTGCCTCCCCCAACTCTCACCCTCCAGCCTTTGTACTTCCCCCCAGATCAATGCATGACTAACTCTTGAGTTTCCTTCCAGTCTTGACCCAAATGACACCTTTTCAGTGAGGCCCTCTGTTCAAAACTATCAAAAATTGCACCAACCCTCCTCCTTCCCAGTTTTGTTTTGTACCAACCACTATCTACCTTTTAGTTTATTTATCTTGTTTTCTCTACCCTCCTCCCATCCAGAACTTAAGCTTCATAAGGATAGGGATTTTTGTGTTTTTGTTACACCTAGTACTTTGTAGGTGGTTAATAAATATATCTCGCATGATATCACTATATTTAACATGGATAACCAATAAGGTCCTATCCTATTGCACAGGGAACTCTGCTTAATGTTAGGTGGCACTCTGGATAGGAGGGGAGTTTAGGGGAGAATGGATACATATATGGCTGAGTCCTTTTGCTGTCCACCTGAAACTATTACAACAGTGTTAATTGGCTATACTCCAACATAAAATAAAAAGTATATATATCTTTTGCATGAATTAAAGAACTAGTAAAATGACATTTATCTAAGTACTGTGTGGTTGTGGTAGTGCTCAGTGGTGTCTGATTCTCTGCGACCCTATGGAGTGTAGCCTACCAGGCTCCTCTGTCCATGGAATTTTCCAGGCAAGAATACTGGAGCTGGGATTTCCCTGATGGTCCAGTGGCTTGGGCTCCATGCTCCCAATGCAGGGGGCCAGGGGTTCGATCCTTGGTCAGGGAAGTAGATCCCACATGCTGCAACTAAGACCCAACACAGTCAAATAAATAAATAAAAACAAAAATTATTAAAAAAAAGAATACTGGAGCTGCCATTTATTGCTTCAGGGGATCTCCCCGACCAGGGATCGAACCCGAGTCTCTCTTGTGTCTCCTGTATTGTCAGGCAGATTCTTTACCACTGCGACACCTAGGAAGCCCATAAATACCGTGTAACCCCTAATGAAAACAAACATAGAATTTCAATCCAGAAGAGCTTGCTGCTGCTGCTAAGTCGCTTTAGTCGCGTCCGACTCTGTGCGACCCCAGAGACGGCAGCCCACCAGGCTCCTCCGTCCCTGAGATTCTCCAGGCAAGAACACTGGAGTGGGTTGCCATTTCCTTCTCCATGAAAGTGCATGAAAGTGAAAAGTGAAAGTGAAGCCGCTCAGTCGTGTCCGACTCTTAGCGACCCAATGGACTGCAGCCCACCAGGCTCCTCCATCCATGGGATTTTCCACGCAAGTGTACTGGAGTGGGGTGCCACTGCCTTCTCCACAGAAGAGCTTATATATGGATAAATAAGAAAGAGCAGCAAGCATGCAAAAAAGGGCTTTTTAGATTTTTAATTATGCTACTAACTTAAAGAGAGCACCTACCATGTGCTAAGCACTAATTTGGAGGCAGTTATTTTACAGTCTGAATTCTCCCAGAACTCGGAATGGTAGGTAGCGTTAATAGCAGCATCTTCCATTTAAAGACGTACCCAAAGTCACAGAGTTAGCGAATGGCTGGGCTGAGATACAAACACAGACCACAAATTCCAAGCCCTTTGGACGCCCGGGGTCCCACAGCCTCCTTGGCTTTGCAGCTGGATGCAGCAGGATTCTCACGCGCCCTCAGCGCAGTGAAGTCAGTGCTAACCCTGTGCCTTCACCTCAACTCCTCACGTCCAATTCCAGCAGGGAGGACGATTCGGTCGGGCCTGCTCTTCTCCTGGACTGCTCTCAGCGGAGCCTCTGTCACTGCCAGGCACCCTAGGAGCTCGCAGGCCCAGGTCCCGGCCGCCTTTCTCCGGTACCTACCTCGGAGCACCCCTTTCCTTCTGCATCGCCGCCATCCTGCATTCCCGGCTTAGGGCCTCGTCCTCCCGCGGGCCTTTCTTCAGAGCCTCAGACCGCCTGGGCCTCCTTCTGCAACCTGCCCTTCGAGGCACTGAAGTGACCGGAGGGTGCTCCCAGAAAAAGCACGCACCTAATTCCTTCACGAAGCAGCCACCCTAAGCTCTCACGCCCAGCCGCCAAGTTTCAAATTTAACGGTCCCGCGCGGACAACGTGCTACGCCCCTCCGCTCCTCCGCGCTCGTGCCCAAGGAATCCTGGGACTTGTAGTTTATCCCGGGTTTAGTCAACGCTGTCGCGGTGCATAGTGGGAGTGGTAGTTTCCGGGGTGCCGCAGGCTTAGCGGGTGTAAACTCAGGAGGTGTAAATTCTCAACAGGTGCTTTCTGCGTCCAGGCTCTAGAGCTCTTGGCTCTTTGAGCCAAGCGAGGAACATTTTAAGCATCAGAATTCTCTGATATAACAAGCATAGTGAGATATCTCTGAGTGCTTGCGCTTGACCTGATTTCTGGACTAGCTGGCCAGGCTATGACCACCCCCTGCTGTCTGCCCCGTGTCACAAGTGTCCAGAGTTCTTAGGCAGCTCTGACCCAGCTGTTTCCTGCCCCGCACTTGAACTGAAGAAAATTAGAATCTAGTTCTGTCGAAATCGTACCAAATGTGCAACCTTAGGCAAGCGACATACTCTCTCTGACCTTCAGTTTTAACTCATCTGTAATGTGGTAATGGCACCACCTTGCTTCTCTGCTGCAGTTCCAGGCAGAAAATACAGCTATGCTACAGCTCCGGAGGTTTTGCCTCTTTTCCCCTTCAGCAGACCAGCCTTTACTGACATTCTTTAGTCCCAGTTCTGATTTCTTGAGGAAGAAACCATGGTAAGCTCAGATGTGGCTGGGGAGCAGGGTTTTTGAACAAGTCTAGCTGAAGAGTCAGAGACGACTGAGCATCCTCACTTTCACTTTTCACTTTCATACACGGGAGAAGGAAATGGCAACCCACTCCATTGTTCTTGCTTGGAGAATCCCGGGACAGGGGAGCCTGGTGGGCTGCCATCTCTGGGGTTGCACGAAGTGTGACACGACTGAAGCAACTTAGCAGCAGCAGCAGCTGCACAGCAGTCCTGAAAGGTTCACTAGAGCCCTTAATAGCTAATGCACACTCATGAATCTCTGACAGAGGGAGTATATTCTGCCTTCTAATGCTAACAAACTTCCATAAACTTAGCAGCTTAAAACATCACAAATTTATTACCTTACAATTTGGTAAGTCAGAGATTTGACTCAAGTCTCACACTAAACAAGGTGTTGGCAGGACTGTGTTTCTGGAGGCCCTTCAGGAGAATTTTTTTTCCTGTTTTCTAGTTTTTAGAGACATTCACCAATATTCCCTAGCTTGTGGCCCCCTTCCTCCACCTTCAAAGCCAGCAGCATCACTCTCCTGGACTCAGTGTCTGTCACCACATCTGTTTCTCTGATCCCAGTCAGGAAAATCTCTCTGCTTTGAAGGACTCACATAATTATAATAGATCCATTCATATTATCCAGGATGATCTTTCTGTCTCAAGGTCCTAAACCTTAATCACATCTGCCTAGTTTCTTTTGCCACATAAGGTGACATATTCACAGGTTCCATGGATTAGGACATACTCATTTTTGGGGACTGTTATTCTGCCTAACACAGGGGATGCTAAAATATGTTGGCATCTCTAGACTTATTTGACCATAAAGAAGGCTTTTCACACATCTTTCAGAACAGATTTTGGCTCTTTGTATTCTAACAGTAGGTCCCAGGGGAAGAAAATTCATAGCAGAATAAATCTTAATGATGGAATTTCAGGTTCAGTGGCAACTGGTAGGAGTTGGGGACTAGCAAGCCTCTCATTTTCAACCATTTACGTGCAAAGCCATACCTATCTGCATCAGTGGTAGTTTAGTTTAGTTGTCAGAAAATCTATGATCTCTTGCTTGGTCATGGGGGGATGTGTGTATTCTTGATTGTCAAAGGTTGATTTTCCCCAACTTTGCCTTCCTGAATTATACAAAACCCTACTTTAGCAGGCTAAACACTGCAAAGATGAAAACCTCTGGGCCTCCAGGGAACCCTGGACAAACTGCTTGTTTACTGTGCAACCACAGGAGGAGAGAGGGACTTTCTGAGGATGGGAGGAAGGTCAAGAGAAACTGAATGAGGGTGTGTATGTTCAGGACCTAAAGGAAACCACATCTGGCAAAGCAGCATCACCATGCTGCCCTTTACCCCAGCAACAGATCTGCCAATCAGGGCAGTGGTTGCATCTTGTATTTACCAGTGATGAGTTGTCCTGAGGTAGAAGAACCAATGAGGAGGAGGCATAATAATCCAAACCATCTTTGTGTTGCCAGGAGGAAGGGTGAGAAGATGCATTAACCCCAGGGCTGGCAGCTACTGGCTGCTGCCTAATTGCATCTCAGAGTAGCTGTTGTGACAGGTATTAGGGAACTCTCCTAGGAGCTAGGTTTCTCTCCAATTCCATGAAAACTTCTTTCTGGACTCTACTTCTGCTTTTCAGAACTACCCTGCTTTTCATGGGTCTTCTCAAATCACTGGAAATTGCCTGACCCCGAATTTCCATACTGATAAATGCAAAAAATACACATACTGAACAGGAAGATACCAGTTATCAACTGGTATCAACAGAAAAGAGCCAAAAGGTCAGAATGGATCACAAGCTAAGAACAGAAGCATTCATATGGCAGGGCCATTAAGATACCAAGTAAGATACAAGTTGGTCATCAACAAGAAGTGCAAAAGCAGGCTGTTTTGATCTGGAATTACCCAACCAGAGTTTTACCCTACAGGAAGGTCTTGGAGAATTTAGAGAGTTGCCAAATAGTCATTATTGTACTCAGTTTATACAGGAGGTGATCCAACCTCAAGGAAGTAAGTGGCAATGAGAGTCACCCATTATAGGAAGAACAGAACAGGATCTGAATGCTGCCAGCGTCTTACTGCTAGACTGGTGCTCTGGGTGCCACAAACCTCAGTTCTAAATTAAGGGATTCAACCTTAATTTATGTTGAATTCTTTCAACCCAAGTTTATGCTTAATTAACTTCAGCTTCTGGGTGCCAAATTCTTGGGGAGGAAACTAGTATCATGAAGAGTGGGAACTTCCACTTATTCCAACATGTTGGATATTTCAAGAAAAAAAGGGGATGGGGTGCCTGGCAGGCAGTTTTGTTTGTTTTTGAGGAAGAAGGATGGTGGAACCATAGGCTTGGGGAGAACTGGAATGGGGAGGGCCACCTGATATCTGTCTTAGGCAGTGACCCTTCTTGACCTGGCCCCAAGGACCTTGGCTTTGTAGAGAAAGGACTGATAGGCAGAGGCTATAGAAACTGATACTGTGTAATGCTGGCCTCCAGCAGCACTGTCTTCAGGCCCAATTGCCAAGGGCACAACCCAGCTCCAATATCTCAATTTCTGGCCATTTTGAGAGCACTGGGAGGCCATTCCTGGACCCCGTGCTAGTGCCACATCAGCACCCTTGCTGCAGGCTCCAGCAGAGGGGAAATATCCTCCAGTGGTCTCAGAGGTAGAGGCCTTCAACCAGGAGCCAGAGCAGGAAGGGAAAAGCATGGCAAATACTGGATGGCGACAGCGGGGAATGGACAGGTTGCCGAGTGCCAGATCTCTGGGAAACACTCAGATGACAGGGGGGAGGCTTTGAAAGAGAGGTTGAGTCAGCCCCTCATATATAATTGTCCAAATTATGCTATGCCCAAGAGTGCCTGGCCAGAGGCACGAATAGAGACACCTTTTCCTGCTTCATTCACTCAAGAGTAGGCACTTTAAAAAGGAATATGCCCAGAGGGACCTCCTTTCTTTAATTCACACAAAGCAATGTATATGTTAACCATGACCTTGGGTCTAGAGATCCTACAGAAGAGCCAATGGAATTTTCATTATTCATGTTCAGGTGGCTCCATAGCATTGAGACCTGAAGAATGAATTTCATACTGGCCTGTCATTCAAAGAGGCAGTGATGCCATGCTAGGTGGACAACAACTGGGATGGCTCTTGGCAGAGCCAACCAGTGTGGGAAAACTGACAGAAGGATGGAGTGTGTAGGGCATGGGTACCCCACCTCCCATTACTTATCCACCTGGGAGGCTTCCTCACTCCCTTTCTCAGTTGTTGCCTCCTGGGGCGTGGTGCAGCCTGGAAAGTTTGCTTCTGACATTCTGAGGGGCCCAGCTGTGGGAGACATTCTGTGGATCTGAGTTATGCGATGCTTTTCCAAGAAATGACCAGAGGTCAGAGGCCACCAGGCTGGGACAGGATAAGATGATTGGAAACAATTTAGTTTGGCTGAATGTGGGAGCCAAGCATGGAAATATTTAGATTGCACAGTAAAAGCTGGCCATGGCGAGATAGGAGATGATTCAGAGAATTAAGCGATGTGACAGGTTATTTGACCTCTGCTCCCACCTCCTCCTGTTCCTCTAATGGCTGTTCTTTTCTGATCATTGCTTGGAAGGGTGGGTCCTCCCAGGACTGGTCAACATTGTTCCTTTCTCAAATCAATTCTGAGACTGAGAGCCAGTGGAAAACCTGAACTTGGGCCACTTCTAGAGCAACATTAGGGAAATTCTTCACATTTTAGAGTCCCAGGCTCATTCCTGGGCTTGAACATGCCAGTGATGAGAACCCTAAGCTCTTGAGCTGGATCAGAACCATACAAACTTCCTTTCTCCATGGAGGTCTTCAGGACATGTTGCCTCTGGGAAGTTTCCATGTCTTTCTTTCAACACAGGTTCCCAAACTGAAGGAGGGAGAAAGAATCCAGAAACAGGCAGAGTTAGAAAAACATCATCTCCTAACAGCTAAAGACAAGAGTAGATCAATCTGATCTTGTTTCTGACTTTCCATCCAGACCCTTCGTAAGAAGTTAGAGAAGGCGGTGAGCATTCCAAGAAAAGTGACCCAGGGACATCTGCCAGCTGTGGTCCTTGTAACTTCACCAGGGGAGCTGTGGTATTTGAGAGGCTGGATTCTACCAACTGAGAGCTTTGTGTCTGGGACAGACAGACCGTGGACACGTATTACTTATGGTGGCTGTCATGGGGAAGAGGACGCCTCACAGACAGGTGTGAAAGAGGCTCAGCCCTCCCATCTGTGGGAGACAGTTTCTTCCTCAACTGCAAACAAAGAAATTGGACCAGCTGGCTCCTTTAAGCAGTCAAAGGCTCTGCATCCTACACTGTGTCCCTCAGTGGGGTGTAAAAGCCATGAGGTAGGGCTTCCCTGGTGGTCCAGTGGTTGAGAATNTGGGAGACAGTTTCTTCCTCAACTGCAAACAAAGAAATTGGACCAGCTGGCTCCTTTAAGCAGTCAAAGGCTCTGCATCCTACACTGTGTCCCTCAGTGGGGTGTAAAAGCCATGAGGTAGGGCTTCCCTGGTGGTCCAGTGGTTGAGAATCTGCCTTCCAATGCAGGGGACATGAGTTTGATCCCTGATAGGGGAATTAAGATCCCACCTACTGCAAGGCAACTAAGCACATGCACCGCCACTACTGAGCCCATGTGCCTCAACTCAAGAGAAGCCCACTGGCCACAGTGAGAGATCCTGAATGCTGCAACTAAAACCCAATGCAGCCAAAAAGAATAATAACATAAATATTCTTTAAAAAAGAACCATGATGTGGGGTGTCATGGTTCTGGCTCTTCGCTGAATTCCCAGACTGATGGAAGTGAACATGGCTCAGATGGTAAAGAACCTGCCTGCCATGCAGGAGACCCAGCTTCGATCTCTGGGTTGAGAAGATCCCCTGGAGAAGGGAATGGGTACCCACTCCAGTATTCTTGCCTGGAGAATTCCATGGTCAGAAGAGCCTGGTATGCTACAGTCCATGGGTTTGCAAAGAGTTGGACACGACTGAGCGACTCAGCATGAGCACGAGGACATGACCCTGGTGACCAAGCACTCCGGGATGTCCTTCATTCACGCAACAAACACTGCCCAAGTATTTCATGTCAGGTGCCATACCTGACAGGTATGGACACATTTTCATATAAATATGAAAAATTGCGTAAGTCTTGTGCTTAAAAAAAAAATTCTATAATATGGCAGTTTATGAGCCTGGAGTTAGGGGAACTCAAAAGAGAATGCAGTTCCTTCCCCTCCTGGGAGCTGAGGGAAGGGGAAGTCAGAAGAGGGGTCCTGAAAAATGAGTAAAAGATACTGGAAGAGGAGGAAGTGACTTCAAGGCAGAAGGAACAGTACAGCTAACGTGTCATCCTAGGCAACAGGGAGTGCGCTGGGTGTTACAAAGGCAGGAGCTTAGAGATGTGGAGACCTGGCTATGGATGCCCCCGCCCCCTACGCCTGGCAAACGGCAAGGTTGGAAGGCAAACCCAGCCCTCTCCGCTCCCGTTTAGGGCAGGCGTCCAGCTGTAGTCTAGAAACTGTAGCTCTTCCATGGAGCTCTCGAGTTTCCCAGCTATGGAACCACGTATTCCAGCCGGCTCTGGGAAGGGCCTGAAGGTCCCTCTCCTCCATCCCAGGTGAGAAGGGGGCAGCGCAGGGCACAGAATGGGCACCTCGCCTACCTGGATGCATTCCCTTCCTCACCTCAGACACAGCTCCCGGATGCCAAACTGTTGTCATTTATTTGCTTTAACCCGACTAGGTTGCCGAGGCTGCCAGGACCAGGGGGAACTGCCCCAGCTGGTCTGACGGGTTGGGCTGCAGTGGCAGCTCTGTCTCTCCCAGAGGGCTCCTCTGTCTCCCCGGCTTCCCCTCCTCCAGCTCCTCCCTCCACCCCCAGCTCTGACATGTTCCCATTGGCTGGAGTGGCTGCTCCGGGCCAGTGCCCAGCAGCTGGCACCCTCCCCCAACCGGGGCTGTGGTGGAGAGTTGTGATGTTTTAACTTCTGCCTTTCCTTGCCTCCTGGATTCATCTGTAGACTGAGGCAGCCTGCTGTTGGACAAATTGTCCATACTTCAAGAAACATTCCACTCGGGGTAGTTCTGGTCCCCAGAGGGCATCTGGAGGGTGAGGGTAACTGTGATCACCTAGGAGACAGAGCTCCGTGTGTGCATTTAATGGGGATGGGGGCAGGGATGTCCTGCAAAGCAGGGGACAACCCAATAGAACAATGAATGGTCCCCTCAAATGGCAGTAACTTCCCTAGTTGGGAAACACTGCATCGGAGCCCACTTTATTCACAGGGTGCAGTTTGTGTAATCGCTGCTGCAGGGTTCCTCCTCACACTTCATTGTACACAAATCACCTGGGGATCTTGTTAAAATGCAGATCTTGACTCAGTAGGATCTGGGGAGGGGACTGAGCATCTGCATTTCTAATGAGCTCCCAGGTGTTCATTGCTGCTGGTTCAAGACCACACACACTTTTCAAAGCAGGGCTTTACAGAACAAATGTGCATGTCTTTTCTTTTAGGGAAGGACATTTTACCTGCCGAATTTGTTGAACTGAATATTGCCAAATATTTGCTTAGGTTGGTGGTTTTCCATAGGTAGTGATTTTGCCTCCTCCTTCAGGGGATATTTTTGACTTTGACTGTCACAACTAGGGGAGTTGGGAGTGTTGGGGGAGAGGGGCTTGGGTGCTACTGACATCTATAGCAGGTGGAGGCAGGTATACCGCTGAACATCCACCAATGGATAGGACAGCCCTTTACAACAATGAGCCAGCCCCAAATGTCAGTATTGCCAAGGCTGTGAAACCCTGGCTTGGATAAAATTCTAGACAATGGGAACTATATTTGTGGGGAATCTGACTTTATTGCAACTTCATTGCATTAGTGACTGCAGCCACAATGCTGTGAACACGTCATCCACTGAGACTGGGGCTCCTCTAAGCATGATCACATCCAGTCAGTTAGACATCAGAAGCACTGGGTTATGGTCCTGATGAGTAAGCTTGGTAGTGGGTGTTACACTTCATCAGCCTTGGAGAGCAAATAAAAAAGAAAGCAACCACAGCTGTGGAGGGTAGTGGGTGGCAAGGAAGGGGACAGGATGAAGGAGGAGCACACAGGTAGAGGTGGCAGGAGTCCATATTTTGGTTCTAGCACTGAGCGTTCATGACAGTTTCTTATATTATTTTGAAATAAACAGTTAAACATAAACACAAAGATGGACCATGCATGGATCAGTGAAGAAAGGGGGCTATAGACCAAGGATTATGATTAATCTAATGTACCTGGGGTTTAAAAAAAAAAGGTGATTTACACAGGGCAACTGACTAATAATAAAGTGATACCATTATATTGATGGCAAAATTATCTGCGAGGGGGAGAGAACGTGACAGGTTATGCAAATGACAAAAGTAGGCACCCTGGGAAGATGCCACTTGCCTCTGGTCTGACTCTTTCCTTGCATGTGCAGAGTGGAGGGGAATCTGGAAGGTGAGGGAGACAGGCTTTTTTACCTTCTGCTCAGTTTTAGCCATGCCAGGACTGTCCCATGAAGTGCTGCACTGGAAGGTCAATGGCTCCAGCCTGTATCCTGACAGCCTGCCGCCCAGAGATGCCTCCCATCAGGTTCCCTGGTCTGCCTTCCGGGAGCAAGCCATCAGCCCTTGCCTCCTCTGAGATCCACAGCCTGTCTCTTCCACTGCCTGACTCGTGTTCAGCTATTCTGCTAGACAGACACAGGCAGTTGATGGTGTTTTCTCTGGCAACTTTCTGTGTGCCCACAATTCCCCACTGTCTTTATGTCCCCTATGTTCCAGTTACCCAGGCTCCTAGCCTCCTGCTCTTGCAGAATCTGTTAGCCCCAGAATACATAGTTCACCTTGCTTCAGACTTTCTTTCCTATCCACGTCAACATAGACCTCTCCTATGGCCCCTCCCTCCAGACATCTGTCTCTGAGACCATATAATTATAAACACCAGAGAATTTTCCTCAGTGACATTGATGCACTTTTTATTATAACTTCCTCATGTGGTGGATGTGCATTTTAACAGGGGATATCTGAATAGCTGGCTTCCCATGTGACGCTAGTGATAAAGAACCCACCTGCCAATGCAGGAGACTTAAGAGACTCAGGTTCAATCCCTGGGTTGAGAAGATCCCCTGGAGGAGGGCACGGCAACCCACTCCAGTATTCTTGCCTGGAAAATCCCACGGACCGAGGAGCCTAGCAGGCTACAGTCCATGGGAGAGCAAAGAGCTGGACACGACTAAGGCAACTTAGCACACAGGCGTGCATGTGAGTAGCTAACATCTCAAAGCAAAGAAACACCTGCAGAGGAGGGAGTTTTTTGGTCTGTGGTGGGAGTTAAAAAAATCACCAAATGTCAGAATGAGAAGACATCTTGGAGGTCTTCTAAAGCAACTCTCTCAATTGACAGATGAGGAGACCAAGGTGCAGAGACGTTATCTGCTAGAAGGTCACATAGCATGTAATGGGGGCAAATTTGAGGGCACAGTCCAATTCCCATTTCTTTATTCAGTTACTCAGTCAGCAAATCCTTATTGGGCATTTACTATTACATGCCAGGCGCTAACTGGGCAAGGGGGTCACAAATAAGGTGGGATCTTTGTTCCAAGTCACCCCCAGCCTAGTGGGAAAGAAAATTGTTGTACAGTGGGGTCAGTGATTCAGCAGAAGTAGCATATGCAGCTTGGACATGTGGAGGAGAAAGAGAAAAATTCTGAGGAAAACTTGGCAGAGCAATTTTCTGACCACTCCAAGGGTGTCTCTCCATAACTCTCACCAAAGTGGAGATCTAGACACCAGACAGAAACTCAGAGCTACTCCAGGAAGACCAGAGAAATGATTGTCTAAAATAATAAGTGATAGGTAGTGAAAGTGAAGTCGCTCAGTCGTGTCCGACTCTGCAACCCCGTGGACTGTAGCCTACCAGGCTCCTCCGTCTATGGGATGCTCCAGGCAAGAATACTGGATTGGTTTGCCATTTCCTTCTTCAGGGGATCTTCCTGACCCAGGGATCGAACCTAGGTGCAGATGCTTTAACCTCTGAGCCACCAGGGAAGCCCCAAGGTAGTGAAAGGGGACATTTTTAATAGTTATGCCTGGGCAGCAGTTATATATTACGTGTTTGGACTATGCTAGGCAAACCTGGACACATGGCCTTCCTAACTCTGGGGTGGTACCTTTTGGACCCCCCTCCTGCAGGCCCTCTATCATGCTTGAAACTGAATCACCAGGGATACAATCCTGCCTGCCAGCCTCAAAGGGTGCCCCCAAAGCTGATAAAACCAATCCTCTTGCCCTCCACCCCAGGCAGAGGATTTGCTTTTCTTCTCTTTGCCTTTCATGCCCTGCAGAGGGGGTACAGGGATGATTCTGTGAGGACTGTGGGGCTGTCCTTGTTCAGGCTGTCTCCTCCAGGGAAAGAAGCACCACGGACTCTTCCAGAGAACACTGGGACTGGATTTGAGTTTGGTGTGTGCTTACCTTAAAGAGAAGGTGTTGGGTCCAAGGAAGGAACTTCCATATCTAGAAGCCCATGATTGTATGGTGGTTCCCACCTGGCACAGATACTGAGTGACGAGACTGATGGTCTTACCCTTGCATCATCAGGGTATGGGTGAGATTTAAGATTGTACCAAAATCTGTATACCCCTTGGAGCAGGTCTGATCTGAAAGAAGTAAGCAGGGCTCCATGTTTAGAAATGGCAAAAATCCAAGACCAACGCATAATGAGTTACACATGGCCCCTCTCTGGGTCCTCTCTGCTTGCATCTCCCTTCACAAGAAGGGTCCACATCTGAGTCTTCGCACACCACCCGCTAGTCCCCTTTTTCTAACTCATTCCTCCAAGCCTCCCCAAGGCCCATCCTGGGCCCTCTTTGACTATGAGGAAACATCTACACTGGCCATGGCACAATGGTGGTTTCTTCCTCTCCAGCAAATTCCATTAGAAGGAAGAAAAGAAAAGTGAGGACCCCAGCAGCATATTCCTCCGGATCACACAGATGTCAGTTTCATCCATATTTCTCCATGATTTTTGTGCCTCCCAGCTCTCTCTCTTATCAAATGTTCTTAGGCATTAAATCTGTCCAGTAGCTTGAGGTTTGATATACTGCACTTTTTGATTGAAACCAGTGAAATCAGGAATGCCCCCGAGGTCCAGTGGTTAGGACTCTGTACTTTCACTGCTAGAAATTTGAATTCAGCAGGTCAGAGTCACAGTCTGCTTTCTTTCTTTTTTTTGTAATGTAATGAACAGCCTACTTTCTTAACATAGCCTACATAGGCTCCTGTTTTTTTCCACCTGTAATAGCTTTCTATATGTGTTTACAATCTCTTATCTGTACCCTTGGGGCCAGAAAATATGGTGCATATACCATGGGTTTTTTTTTTTTT
>SJYV01026334.1:4865-22938 GCA_006410875.1 Neotragus pygmaeus
GCCATGATCTTCGTTTTCTGAATGTTGAGCTTTAAGCCAACTTTTTCACTCTCCTCTTTCACTTTTATCAAGAGGCTCTTTAGTTCTTCTTCACTTTCTGCTGTAAGGGTGGTGTCATCTGTGTATCTGAGGTTATCGATATTTCTCCCGGCAATCTTGATTCCAGCTTGTGCTTCTTTCAGCCCAGCGTTTCTCATGATGTACTCTGCATAGAAGTTAAATAAGCAGGGTACAATATGCAGCCTTGATGTACTCCTTTTCCTATTTGGAACCAATCTGTTGTTCTATGTCCAGTTCTAACTGTTGCTTCCTGACCTGCACTCTGCTTAGGCAGACATAAAAATCACTGAACACTTCTCCAGAGGGAACTGATGGGAGCAGAGCTGTGCTTCAGTTCAGTTCAGTTGCTCAGTCGTGTCTGACTCTTTGTGACCCCATGAATTGGAGCACGTGTGCTTACGGAATATTAAACTGGCACTTGTGGCACTTCCTTGGTGGTGTAGTGGTTAAGACTCTGCCTTCCAATGCAGCAGGTGTGGGTTCGAAATCTGGTCAGGGAACTAAGACCCCACATACTGCAGGGTCCATCCGAAAATGAAAATAAATAAATAAATAAACCTTGTTTAAAAAATTGGGGAATATTGGAGATAAAAATGAAACATTTAAAAAATTAAAATAAAATAAAATAAACTGGCATCTGTGGTGAAGATGTATAATATAAGGAAGAGACCAGCATCTGGGAGAGTAATTGTTACTGTGATAGCACAAGAGAGGCATAGGAACTGTAAGGGGTGTGGAGTCATGGCTGAGAAGGCACACCACAGGGTGTGGTGCCTGCTGTGTGTTATCCTTGAAGGAGAGAAAGGATCTGATGATAAGCTTTAGCGTCTACAAGGCTGAGGGCTCGCAGTCAGCACTGCTAGTTAGAAAAACATTCCCAGAGAATGGAATCATCATGCATTATCCATTATTTATACTTATTGAGGCCCTGGGACACACAAATGAAAACATCTATCAGGTACTAGGAAAATCAATGCTCTCTCAAGACTCTGCCTATAGGTAACAGATTAGGATTCAACATTATTTTTAGGTTATATCCCCAGAGAAACTTTCTTGAGATATAAGTGATATCTAATATCATGTTAATTCAGGGTGTACAACATGATATTCTCTCTCACTCTACACACACACACATACATATATATATATATAATATATATATCTTGATATATATATTTATCACATAGCATATATATCCTATGTGCTTAGTCACTTCAGTCGTGTCCAACTCTTTGTAATCCATGGATGGCAGCATGCCAAGCTCCTCTGTCCATAGGATNCCCAGGCAAGAATACTGGAGTGGGTTTTCATTCCCTTCTCCAGGGGATTTTCCATACCCAGGGATCAAACCCACATCTCCTGGATTGGCAGGTAGATTCTTTACCACTGAACCACCAAGGTGGCCCACTCATCCTTTACTTTGTAATGTTATTGCAACTATTGCATTGGGAGTCTGGGGCTTGTTTTAATAATAAGATGGTAAAATTTAACCAAGATTAGGGAATGCCTATTATGCACAAAACACAGGGCTAGAGACTTCAGACTAAAGGGTAGAGTAAGAGCTCCAACCTTCAAGAAATGTACAGTGGAACTGGAACATGGGTATCAGCAGAGTATAAAGAAGACTTTGGGAACAAGTTAGCACTTGATGTTACCTTTCCTCATCCGGAAATAATGAGGGAAACTGGACTGGACTACAGGAAGGGCTTTTAGGTCAGAAGGGTAATCAAAGAAAAAAGCACAGATGTAAATCATATCTTTCACTTCTTTTCAACTTTCCCCCGAATGCAATAAAAGTGCTAAATACATTCATGGGAATTCAAGTACTAAGAATTGAATTTCACAGAAAGAAAGAAAGAAGTGGAGAAAGAACACTATTTGAGGAATCAGAGACCTCAATACTGTTTCAGGCTTGCTTTCTTTCTTTTTTTTTTTTTTAAAGCGAATCAAGCTGGAATACGTACCCAACTATTTGAGCTCAGAATGTTCTTGGANGAAAGAAGTGGAGAAAGAACACTATTTGAGGAATCAGAGACCTCAATACTGTTTCAGGCTTGCTTTCTTTCTTTTTTTTTTTTTTTAAAGCGAATCAAGCTGGAATACGTACCCAACTATTTGAGCTCAGAATGTTCTTGGAACAGAGATTGCAGTGGTCAAGGAGTTGGTCATTACCTGTCATTTATGTCCTACTCAGAAAACTACGGAGCTTTCTGAGCTTCATGAGCTTCTTGTGTAACTTCCCAATACACATTAGCATCTCTGATGAGAGGCTATATCTTCAGTGTATGTCTTCATTTCATTTAGTTCAGAGGTTGAAGAAGTCAGAGCTCTGAGCCTTTAACTCAGCAGTGAACACAAGATAACCAGTCACAGCAAAACAAAAATGTTAATGGGGGTCATGGGTTTCATGTCTTTGTATCCAGGTAATACCATACTTAGATGATGATCTATACCAAGATTGTCTTTCTCCTTTTTAAAAGCATTACATTACTCTACTTTCATTAATTCATTCATTTCACTGATTCACAAATTTTGCTCAATGACATTTTATGCTTTCCTCTGTGCTAAACCACTAAAAACTCTGTTCCAAGGTGGCATTAAATTAACTTTAAGCTCACTGTTCAATGGGGTCCTTACTAGTTTTTAACTTTTAAACACGCACATAGTGTTTTCCACAGGCAGCTTTTCAGTTTACTCTGGTTTCCATTGTGACCACCTCATTATATGACCACCCACCAGTTCCTTGTTTTTCATGCATAACAAAATTTAAAACCAAGTTTTAGCCAACATTTCTAGTAGAAACTCCTACCTCAAGAAAGGGAAATTAGGCACTTTTTTGATTTATTAATTGACCATTAAGCATAAGCAGTTAAATGCCTGCAGAAAAACAAGTGATGAAATGAAGTTCAGGTGGCCAAAGAATAAAGTTTCCTGTAAACAAAATTAAGTGAAACTCTAAGATACCCTGGAGAAACCATATTTAGGGAAGTTTCAGAGGGCGTATTTTTATTAGCCTCAAGTACACAGAGAGTATGCACAGTTCTAGTGGAATTCTGGGCACTTATCATAATATTCCCCTTATTCAACCAGTGGGATGTTTTAAAAAGGAATTTAATAATGACTTGAAAATGAACAACTGCTTCCTAGAAGTCAATTTAATATTTAGGTCTCTTAATAGTTCAGGTATCAAGTATCCATGATTTGCATTTCTACATACCTGAGAGGTACATAAAGGATATTTTTTCTTTGACCAAATGTTTTCTCCAGGTAAAACCCAAGGAATGCCCTTTCTGGTCTTCCCCCCCCACCCACATCTTTTTATCAGTGTAGGGGTTCTTGGTTGTTGTTGTTCAGTCGCTAAGTCACATCCAACTCTTTGCAAACCCATGGACTGCAGCACACAAGGCTTTCCTGTCCTTCACTACCTCCTGGAGTTTGCTCAGATTCATGTCCATTGAGTTGGTGATGCTATCTAACCATCTCATCCTCTGCCACCCACTTCTCCTTTTGCCTTCAGTCTTTCCTGGCATCAGTTCTTGGCATGTTGTACAATAATAAGGCGCTGCAGACTTCCCTGATGGTCCAGTGGTTAAGAATCCTCCTGACAATGCAGGGAACACTGGTTCAACCCCTCGTCAGGGAAGATCTCACATACCACCACCTGTGTGCCACTACTACTGAAGGTCCCAGCCCACAAGCCCTACAGCCTGTGCTTGCAACTAGAGAAACCCCTTTGCACATAGCAATGAAGACCCAATGCAGCCAAAAATAAATAAACAAATACAATAATAGTGAAAGACTAGTGGCTCAGAGATTAAAGCGTCTGCCTGCAATGCAGGAGACCTGGGTTCGATCCCTGGGTCGGGAAGATCCCTTGGAGAAGGAAATGGCAACCCACTCCAGTACTCTTGCCTGGAGAATCCCATGGACAGTCCACAGGGTCGCCAAGAGTCGGAGACGACTGAGTGACTTCACTTTCAAACTTTTAAATAACAATACTAATAAAGTACTGCTTTCCTTTAAAAATGTCCCCCAAAAGTCACTGCCAGTTTCCACTCTGGCATGATATCTGGCAAGATATCCCACTAATTCTTGTGATAGGAATGTAGCTGCAGATCACAGGCCACTTCAAATCAATAGACATAGCTGCTGGAAAAGGTCTTCTGAAAGTTACCTTTGCTAACATTGGAAATTCCCTAAATTCTACCATTTGATGTTTACTAATTTCATTGCCTACATGTTAAACTATTTATTGCCCGGAACAAGGCTCTTAGTTCTGACATTTATTTACAGCTGGGAGGGTTGAAAGACCACAGGGGAGTTTGACCCTCTGGGGCTGGGGTGATGCTATAAAAGAAAGAAGAGACAAACAGGGGAGCTGTGGGGAGATAAGGCATGATGATTCACATTTTTAAGAGCCAATTTACTGTCACTTCCTCCCTGAAGCCCTTCCTATGAATGTGATCAGAAGCGAGATGACACAACTCTCCTGTTAAATCTATGAGGACCTAGCACCAATATCATAATCCCACATACTCCCTTGCACTGAAGCAGTTTTTGCAAATGTTTATTCTCCTCTTTCATGTGTAGATATATTTTATGAATTTCTCTGATCCTCTTTTATTTTTCCTTTTTTCATAGCAGATTTGTCTAAACCTGAAGCAAGTTATTTGATACAGTATTTAATTCTTCAATGAGGACATGAGGCAGGGAAACAAAGACTTGCTTCTTTTTTTTATGAGAGCAAGTGATGCTCCCCTGAACTGTAACCTCAGAGCACACTGTGGACACATGGAGGTTGCCTTTGGATATAGGAAAAGCATGCTGTAAACCAGAACACAAATACTCTATGTAAGCAAATTTTGCATGCTATTTGAATAATAACAGTAGCATTTATGTTTGCATAGGCCTTTATCCTCTTTGAAATGGAATAGTTCTGTGCTAATATCCAGGCATCTGTTTATTTCTCTCTTGGTGTCTCTGTCGCTCTCTTTTTCTCTCTCAAGTAGAGATAAATCATCTGAAGCTAAGAGAAATTAAATGACTTGCCTATAGACTAGAAAGTTCCAGGGAGTGGAGCACATACCGGATGCAGAAAGAGAGAATTGCACCCCTTTAAACTGTGGTGTTGGAGAAGACTTGAGAGTCCCTTGGACTGCATGGAGATCCAACCAGTCCATCCTAAAGATCAGTCCTTGGTGTTCACTGGAAGGGCTGATGTTAAAAGCTGAAACTTTGGCCACCTGATGCGAAGAGTTGACTCATTTTAAAAGACCCCAATGCTGGCAAGTCTTTTCAGCATTCTCAGAGAATGACATGGCTGGATGGCATCACCGACTCAAAGGACATGGGTTNGTGTGTGTGTGTGTGTGTGTGTGTGTGTGTTGCTCGGTCGTGTCCGACTGTTGCGATCCCATGGATTGTAGCCCACCAGGCTCCTCTGTCCGTGGGATTATCCTGGCAAGAATACTGGAGTGGGTTGCCTTTTCCTACTCTAAGGTAAGAGGAGAAGGGAGTGACGGAGGATGAGATGGTTGGATGGCTTCACCGACTCAATGGACACGAGTCTGAGCAAACTCAGGGAGATAGTGAAGGACAGGGAAGCCTGGTGTGGGGCAGTTCACAGGGTCGCAAAGAATCAGACATGGCTTAGAGACTGAAAAAAAGAACAACTCTAGGGGATCTTCCCCACCTAGGGATCAAACCTGTGTCTCGTCTGTCTTCTGCATTGGCAGGTGGATTCTTTACCACTAGCGCCACCTGGGAAGCCCTATTATATGAATTGTCCAGTAAAAAATATTTTCACAACCTAAAATTAGATAGTTATTTTATTTGGTGGTTAAGTTTAGGACTCAGAACCTGGGAGACAGCATCTCAGTAGCTCCAAGAAAACTGCTCCCAGGAAGCAGGAGGGGAAGTCAGGCTACATACAAGTTTGCAACAAAGGGAGCAGGCAGTCTGAACATCAAAGATCAGGTATCAAGTTAAGATACTTGGCTTTCTATGTCTGGGAAGAAGCAAGCCTCTGTACTCATTGAATTCATTCTTTCATACACACCTCAGCTATCTGGGGCCAATCCTGTTTCCTTATTCACCTTGCTTCTTGCATTCTCCCAGCTCCTCAGCAATTGGGGCTGGGGGAATCCTGGGGGAGCCGCCCATCCACTGGATCACATGGATCACAATTAGTTTTGGGAGCCCTCATTCACTTTTGGAGGCCAGCAATGGCTGATGGCTGTTTCATTTCTTGTTTATTGATATGGCAGGAGATATTTTCATTTTACAGTATGTTGTTCATTACCAGAAAAAAAAGAATTGCTACGTCAAGGTCATTGTGATGAAGAAACATTTCAAAGACCTGATCTCCAGCCCCAACCCAGACCTTCAGTTTCCTCAGGAAAGAAGTGTCTGGAATGGCCCGTCCCCTGCCTGCCACAATGGGTTGCAACACTGGCAGGGGTGAGCCTGGTTCCCTGAATTCCTGTTGGTTAACAATGCAACCCCCAGGACTCCCTCCAGAGATCTGAGACCAAAGGAGGAATTTCACTGGGCCACTTCAACCCCACTCTGCCCCCAAACCTATCCGATTGGCTGTTTGTTGCCAGCCTCACGTGACATGAAGTTGACATTCGGCAATTGTCTAAAAATTAAAATTTTAAACTCACAAGTATAAGATAGAAATTAGGGAATATTGCATTCCTTGTGCCTGTAAGTGAAAAGAAAATGACACGTCTTCACTACTGTGTGCTCAGTCTTTCAGTCTCGTCCCACTCCTTGCGACCCCATGGACTGTAGCCCGCCAGGCTCCTCTGTCCAAGGGACGCTCCAGGCAAGAATACTGGGTTGCATTTCTTTCTCCAGGGGCTCTTCACTGTCAGAAGACACAGAGACCCCAGCAGGGTGATGGGAGAAGATTATTTGCTAAAACATTAAAAAAACACTTTCCCATTCAGATGACATGACCTGTGAGGGATAAAGAGGGGGTGTGTGTGTGTGTGCGTGCGCGTAAGTGTTGGGTCCAGGCCACCCCAAGCCATCTCAAAGCTGCAGTTTTACCCACAGCGAATCCACCCAGTGATAAACTCAAAAATCATAAAACCTTGCTTACGCATTTCAATTAAAAGGGTTGGGAACAGAGGTCATTTCATGGCATTAATAACACTTCTAGGGGTTCTGACAGCAGTGACATTTCAGAGAAAGCAATGCCCAGGCACGCAGCTCAGCATCTGATACTGTGCATTGTTGGCAACATTCCAAGGCTAGTCTTTCCATCTTTGTTTTCCTTCTACCGTTTTTGCATTTTGTGAAACTGCTTGTTGTCTCTTTTTTTTTATTTATTTATTTAATTTATTCAGATCTACCTGATTTTGCCTGCTATTAGCTCCTTCGTCATTAAGAGAGCCGCAGTAGGGTTATTCAAATACCTGAAATGAAGAACAGTTAAACTCTCTGCTGAAACCTTAGTCTAGTGGGAGAGATAGGGTTACTTCCTCCGGTAACACACTCCTCCACACTGCAGTCAGGTGAAGACGTCTCTGTAGAGACTTCCCATGTGGTTGTAGTAAACATGGGCTGTGGGAGCAGGTGCTGAGGAAGGACCAGGAGACGCACCTGAACTCTTGAGCCGGTGTGTCTGGGAGAGCCGACCCTGAAGCAGTGGATCACCCAGTGTCCGGAAGATGCTGAGGACCCCTGAGGTTGCTGGGACCCCTGGGGCATGACCGGCACCCAGCAACATGCCTGGATGGTTCAAAAAGGCGTGGTACGGGCTGGCCTCTCTGCTCAGCTTCTCCTCCTTCATCCTGACCATCGTCGCTCTGGCACTGCCCCACTGGCTGAGTGGGAAAATCCTCTGTCAGACGGGAGTGGACCTCGTCAATGCCACGGATCCAGAGCTGGTCAAATTCATCGGAGACATTTACTACGGACTCTTCCGCGGTTGTAAGGTGCGGCAGTGCGGGCTGGGGGGCCGCCAGTCCCAGTTCACGAGTGAGTATACTGCGGCCACAGAAGCTGCTTTAGAACACTTATTTGTAAATACTTGTATGGGGTGCGTGCAGGCGCGCTCAATCACCCCGTCGAACTCTTTGCGACCCCATGGACTGTGGCCCACCCACCGGGCTCCTCTGTCCATGGGTTTTTCCAGGCAAGAATACTGGAGTAGGCTTGTGTCTAAATGCAGAATTGAAGAGCCGCTTCGGTCTAAGGCATGATGACAAAATCCACAGTAAGCCAAGGACTTACTCTTGTTCAGCATCAAGAAAAGATCTTTTTTTTTTTTTCTTTCTGCAGAGGTTTGTAGATCTTTGTGGCTTACCTCTATGAATAATCACTATTAATATGTTGAGTGCTTACTTGTGTCAGACATTCTACGAAATGCTTTCCACGGCTTGTCTCTGTTATGCCTTGTAACAAATTTATAAGGAAGGCATTATTAACATTCCCGTTTTGCAGAGGGTTACACGGACACTCGGAGAGTTTATTACCTAACTTGCCTGAGGTCAACCAGCCAGGAAACAGTGTCAGACTTTAGATGCAGGCCATGCAACTGGGGTGCACTCAGCCAGTCTGGCCTGCGAGTGTAGACCAGCTGCTGAAATGAGACTTACACTTCTGTTTATATTAGTATAAAAGCTTCAGAGTCTGAGAAAAAGCCAAAGAGCTCTACATCCACACACTGGAATCAGACGACCTGGGTTTCCTGGCAGGGAGAGCTCGGGCACAGCTGCTGTCTGTGAACGTGAGCAGGTACTGGCCTGGGCAGGCGGACATCCAGGTCATGTCAGAGCTGCTCTGCGTGCAAACAGAGCAGGAATCCAAGCCCAGCGTATGGAGGGTCCTCTGGGAAGGAAAAGCCAACCCCAAAAGGCCATATTCTGCATGTCTTCAGAATGAAAATGATTGCCGGTGAGAACAGCAGCCTGCAAACTCATAAGTAACCCACAGAATGGAAAAACAGGGGAATGAGGAATTGTCTTCATTATTTGATTTCTATATGCCAGGACTGTAGTGGAGAAGGAAATGGCAACCCACGCCAGTACTCTTGCCTGGAAAATTCCATGGAAGGAAGAGGCTGGTAGGCTACAGTCCGTGGGGTCTAAAAGAGTCGGACACAAATGAGAGACTTCACTTTCTTTCTTTATTTAGCCAGAGTATCTTCTTAAACACATAAAGAGAGAAAACTGGAACCACTGACAAATAATACAAATTGGTTTCACTTGTATATATAAAGGATATATATATTAAAAATTGTTAGGTATAGCAATAAAAAATTCTTGGGGAATATTTATATTTACCCAGAAATTAAACTGGACAAGAGATACTGAAAAAATAGCTAGGTCTTTTAAGAATATGAGGGGATAAAATATATCAGCAAATCTGATTGTGCTGTACAGTAGAAACTAACAACCACATTGTAAAGCAACTATACTCCAATAAAATGTAATAAAAATTACATAGAAAGCTGAAAACACATAATAAATATATAACGAAGAAATAGGACAAGCTGAAAGGAAATGATGACAACTGTGTGCAGTGCTTGGTTCTGAGCTGGGTCCATTTACTATAAAGGACGTCACTAGGATAATTAATGGAATTGAACCGGGCGTCAGGACTAAACAGCAGTTACACGCCAGTGTTAACCTAGTGATTATCATAGTTGTATCATGGTTGTTGAAGAGAATGCTCTTTTTGAGGAAATTGCCCCTGAAGAACTCAGGGTTGAAGGAGCAACGTACCCTCATATGGTTCAGGGGGGAAAAAAAATTATTGGTAGCATTAAGTTTATTTCAAAACCACTTATACAANTTGTATCATGGTTGTCGAAGAGAATGCTCTTTTTGAGGAAATTGCCCCTGAAGAACTCAGGGTTGAAGGAGCAACGTCCCCTCATATGGTTCAGGGGGGAAAAAAAATTATTGGTAGCATTAAGTTTATTTCAAAACCACTTATACAAAAAAAAAAATTAAGTGGGAGATGCCACACTTTTTAAAACAGTTGTAGATAATTTGCAAATTTTTATTCTGTATTGGATATTCTCATCATCAGAAGTGAGTCTTGCTACCTTTAGTAAAAGGTGAAAGATTTATATGATTTGAAGAGAAAGCAGAGTATATTTCTCGCTACCTTTAGATGTACAGTTCCTAGAGCCAACATCACCTACCCAGGGGGTGCATCAGAGCCCACCACCCCCAAGACAGAATCAGGATTTACCTGCTACTATCCATAGAAATTTTTAAAAATCCTGCTCCTAGGGCCTGTGTGCAGATCAGGAGAATTGGCGGGGGGGCGGGGGTGGTATGAAAGTGCTTTGTAAACTGGAGTAGGAAGTTTTGGTTAGGTCTCGTAAGACAAACAGCCTCCATTCCCACCTACATAGGGATCTCCCTTAGAGTCACCCAGGAAGGTCAATTTCCAAATCAACCAGGGAGAAAAGCAAAGAGCTATGTATACAGGATGACTTCCCAGGTAGTTCAGCAGTAAAGAATCTGCCTGCCGATGCAGGAGACTCAAGAGACCTCAGGTTCAATCCCTAGGCAGGGAAGAGCTCCTGGAGAAGGAAATGGCAACCCACTCTAGTATTCTTCCTTGGGAAATCCCATGGACAAAGGAGCCTGGTGGGCTACAGGCCATGAGGTTGCAAAGAGTTGGAACAACTGAGCGACTGAGCATATATATGACCACTCACATATGCAGCACTATCGTGATTAAGGTCCTTGTTTATACCCAGACTTTATGAAATAAAAACAAAACAACCTAGCCATTTGAGTGGAAAGAAAGAGACAGACGCTTATTTAGCCACGTTCACATATTCACCCATATTGTAGAGTGTTTGTGGGCCTGGTATTCGAGGAAAACAGGGATGAACTAAACAGAGGAGTGTCTGCCATTAGAAGCTTTCCATCCCGGAAAGAGGAAGGCAGTAAGTGATCCCTGAGCAGTGACACATTAGTGTCACAAGCTTCCTTCTTTGTTCATTTCCTTCATCCATTTCTGTGCTGGAGAAGAAATCTTACTTATGCCCATCCACCTGATGAGGAAACTGAGGATCAGAGAAACCAATAAAGAAAATAATTTCTGTAAAAGCAGCTGATGTAGTGCCTGAAAGGTAATATGTGCTTGATCATTTTCAGTTTGCTGGGGCCCTCGTCATCTCTCACCCCCAAATATTCCATCCACAGCCAGACCTGGAACTGACTTCACACTTTTCTTGTTACTGTCTATTTTAGATAACAGTCCTCTCTCAGATGTGTCTTTTGCAAATATTTTCTCCTGTTCAGTGACTGTTGTTTTTTTTTTTTGACACTGTCTTTCAAAGGGCAGAATTTTTTTCCATTTTAATGAAATCTAGTGTATCAATTATTTCTTTTTTTAATTATTTTTTGCCTTGTTAGGGGTAAAAAGGACCTCTGGATGTCTCTAGGATATTACAAATTATGTAATAATAAGGTAATTATCTAATTTGAGATGCTGATAGGTTGACTAATCACTTCTGGGATTCAAGCAAGGTATCTTTTATACACAATAAGAATACTTATTCAAATTCAGGACTTGCCTGGTGGTTTAGGAGCTAAGACTCAACACTTTCAACACAGGGAGCAACTAAAGAGGGAAGATTCCATGTGCTGAAATAAAGATCCGATGCAGCCAATAATAAACACATTTTTTAAAGGAATATTCAAATTCAAAATAAAGCTTCTAGAATTTCAGCTCTGCAAGGATTAAATTTTTGCATTTTTGCTTATCCAAGTTATCTGATTTTCCTGCTATGGTGTGTGTGTGTGCTAAATCCCTTCAGTCATGTCTGACTCTTTGTGATTCCATAGACTGCAGCCCGCCAGGCTCACCTATCCATGGGAATCTCCAGGCAAGAATATCGGAGTGGGTCACCATGCCCTCCTCCAGGGGATCTTCCCAACCCAGGGATCGAACCTGCGTTTCTTACATCTTCTGTGTTAGCAGGCGGGTTCTTTACCACCAGTGCCACCTGGTCAGCCCCCACATCACTTCATATGCCCCCAAATGCCCTTGCCCATCATAGTAATTGGTTATTTCTCAATTTTTTATTAGATCAAATCTGGAGATGGTTTCATATCACTACATGGATGTGATTAATTCTTTTCAAAAGCTATATTGTGTGGATTGTGCTTTAATTAATTAAATCAGTCTCCTACTGATTCATGGGCTTCCTAGGTGGTTCAGTGGTAAAGAATCTGCCTGCCAATGCGGGAGATGCAGGAGACATGGGTTCTATCCCTATGTTGGGAAGATTCCCCTAGAGGAGGAAATGGCAACCCATTCCAGTATTCATGCACGGGAAAGTTCTTTAACGAATATCTGATACACAGACACATACACACACATATATATACAGCTTTGAGCGCATGTGGGAGTGCTTTTCCTAGAAGTGAAATTGCAATGAGACATGCTGCCAAATTCCTCTCAAAGAAAGTTGTATAAATTAATATCACTACCAGGTTTGACAGCATCTCCTTCCCTATACCTTCATCAATACCACATATTAGCAAACCTTTGGTCTTTGCCAATCACATAGGTGGTAATTTTCTATTTTAAGTGTTTGGTGAGGATTATTATGCTGGTCATATGTTCTAAGGATTGCATGAGCAAGTAAGGGGATAAGAAAACAATTAGGTAATCAGGCACAAGCTACCACATTTGGAATGAAAAAAAAAAATGCTGAGAGTTTGCAATAAAAAATAAAAATCTAAAGGACACTAAGATATAAGGAATGGAAATGAAAACGAGAAGTCCTACAGGGAAAAGTCCCATGGGAAGGAGTTCAGAAAAGTTCAGAAACTTTTTCCAGCGTAAAGTTTCTCAGGCCGAGGAGATAAACACAGGAAGATAAATACACACGGAAAACTAACAGGAAAGTTCGATCAGAACTAAAGATGTAACTGTGCTGTGTCTGGAAACTTCTGAGTGGAAAGGACAATTTAAAGGGAGAGAGACCAAAATTCTTGTTCTCAGACTTGGTGAACACCAGCCTTCTCTGAATAAAAATGGGCAGGTAAGCCAGCAAAGGAGCAGGGGAGGGAAGGGGACAGGGTTAGGCAGAGAGTGGAGCCAGGAAAGCTTTGAGTCCTGGATCTGAGTTGGGGTGGGAGACAGGCTGGTCAGTTTGGTGCCAAGTAATGAAGCAGGGAGGCGGGAGTGCACAGGATGGACCCAGGTTAGACCAGGAAGTATTCAGTAGGAACCTCAGAGTAGTTGCAGAGGAAGGGGTTTGCTCAGGTGTTTTTATTATTTATATTTTTAGCTTTTGCCATTTATTTTTAAGTCTTTATTGAATTTGTTACATCATTGCTTCTGTTTTATGTTTTGTTTTTCTGGCCATGAGGCATGTGGGATCCTAGCTTTCCCAGCCAGGCATTAAACCTGCACCCCCTGAACTGGAAGGCCAAGTCTTAACCTGCTGGACCACCAGGGAGGTCCCCATTTTCATTGTTTCAAATCATTCATATATAACAACTGAAACCAGTGACTCTCAGCTCTACATACCATATGGTATATAGGACTATGGGGCTTCCCTGGTGCCTCAGACAGTAAAGAATCCATGTGCAATGCAGGAGACCCAAGTTTGATCCCTGGGTCAGGAAGATCCCCTGGAGAAGGAAATGGCTATCCAATCCAGTCTTCTTGCCTGGAGAATCCCATGCACAGAGGAGCCTGGTAGGCTACAGTTCATGGGGTTGCAAAAGATCTGGACAAACAACACTCTGACCCTGATGAAAGCTTTGTGATCGGCCTTCTTAGACTGCTTCTCGTCCCAGGCTCCTTTGCTAAAGAGACACCCCCTGGGGCTTGTGTGGATCAACTCACACCAGATCCCAGAGCCGCAAGGCTGATGCAGCTTAAACACCTAGCTGGGGTGTATTCTGATTTTGCATCCACCCTAAGGAAGCGAAGGTTGTTGGGCAACTGATAAGGGGTAAATTTATCTGGAAAGTCTCTTGCTTTCTGGAAGCCCAACGCTTGCTGCCTTGCCCTCACTTTGTGTGCTAACGCCTTCACGGTAAGCAGCCTGGGCCGTGTACCTTGAGCTGAGCTCTGAGGCTGACCTGTTGGCTGGGTCTTGTCTCCGCAGTCTTCCCACACCTGGTGAAGGAGCTCAGCGTGGGCCTCCACGTCATGGTTCTGCTGCTCCTCTTCTTGGCCTTGGCGCTCGCTCTGGTCAGCATGGGCTTTGCCATTCTCAACATGATCCAAGTTCCATACCGGGCAGTCAACGGCCCTGGGGGCATCTGTCTATGGAATGTTCTTGCAGGTAAGGGAGGCCCCATGGGGAGAGAGATTCCTGCCCACATCACCAAGAGGCTGAGTTCCGAGCAGGTGGGCAGAAGGTGTGAAGGAGTGAAAATACCCAACCTCAAGCTTCACTTCCCTGGGTCTGCTACCTTCTTGATCAGCCCCGATGTCCTTCTTACTAAAAGTTGAAGAATAGCTGTCATCATGAAGAATCAGCTCTTAGTGTGTATGAGTGGCTGAGGACTTGGAGCAGCAAAGAGGTTGGGATGAGAGACAAGGAAAGACAGAAAGATGGAGGTTGGAGAGATGGGGACCCTGGGACCAGTGGTGGGGGAGCTGCTGCCGTGAAGCTGGAGGAACCTCACAAAGAACAGAGGAGAAGGAGCCTGGGGTGCTCACAGTCCTTATTTTCTCTAACCCTCACAACCTCCCTATGTTTGTTGCTTTTCAGTAGCTAAGCCATGTCTGACTCTTTGGGACCCCATGGACTGCAGCCCACCAGGCTCCTCTTTCCTTCAATATCTTCTGAAGTTTGCTCAAATTCACGCCCATTGAGTCCATGGTGCTATCTAACCATCTCATCCCCTGCCACTTCCTTCTCCTCCTGCCTTGAATCTTTCCCAGCATCAGGTTCTTTTCCAGTGAGTCACCTCTGTGCATCAGGTGGATAAAGTATTGGAGCTTCAGCATCAGTCCTTCCAATGAATATTCAGGGCTGATTTCCCTTAGGATTGACTAGTTTGATATCCTTGCAATCCAAGGGACTCTGCCATATTATTAGACCCATAGTTACAGATGAAGAACCTGAAGCTCAGACATGTTAAAAGATGCACTGAAAGTCACATAGTCATGAGTAATAGAGGCAAGATTCCAACCCAGGTATAATTGAGTCTAAGCCTTTTGTCTTTTCATTAGTCCATGGTGTCATCTATGACCACCATGACTTATTTTCCAAGACAAAACCCAAGTCAAAAGATGTGTGTGTGTGCAGGTGTGTTGATTTAGGAGAGTATTTGGTATATAGAAATTAATTCACCTTTAGTTCAGCACTGAAAAAAAAAATCACCCGTAATGAAAGTAACAAAATCCCAAAAAATGATTTCAGAAAATCCAGGTCAAATGGTGAAGGCATCCTGATATCAATAACCCCTCACTACCTCACGACCTTACAGGATAACCAGCAAGTATAAAAACAAGTAATGTTGGTTTTCTCCACTTAAAAAAAAAAAAAAAGGCAAAATTGAAGGCAAAAGGAGGAGATGACAGAGGATGAGATGTTTAGATAGCATCACCGACTCAATAGACCTGGATTTGAGCAAACTTCAGGAGATAGTGAAGGACAGAGGAGCCTGGTGTGCTGCCCTCTATGGGGTTGCAAAGAGCTGGACAGGACTTAGGGACTGAACAATGACCACAATGTTGCTTTATCATGCATTAGAACCTAATGTCAGTAAATCAGTTATTACATACTTGCCTATATTTGCAGCCTGTGGCCATTGTGTAGAATTTCTTACAGACATGGCTCACTCCCATCTAGACTTGCATATCTCTGACTGAATCCTCACAGTGACTGGCATGTAGAAAGTGTTCAATCTCACTCTTTAAATAAATGCTTATCTAGGTCAATTTCCTTCCTTCTTGAGGCAGTACTCTCAAGCTCAGAGTATTTTTAAGAAGGCAATTTGACAAAACTTGACTCTCAAAGGGCATAAAAATATGAATAGCCTTTGATTAAATAACCCCATACAGTAATTTATGCTAAGAAAATAACTAGAAAAGAGCACAAAAATATACATTAAAAGGTGTTTCCTGCATCACTTTATAATATAAAAAATTGGAAGCAATCTAGAAATCCAGAAATTAAGTTACCCTTAGTTAAACTTAAGTGTGTCACTGGAATGATGCATCATAGATCAGTTTAAAGTGGTGCTATAACAGAATATTTGGCAACATGGAAAAAATTTTTTTCAAGTTAGAGAGAAAAAAAATCAAGTGTAAAACAGTAGAAGTACCATAATACTAATTCTGTTAAAAAGAGAAAAATGTAAAGAAATATACTAAAATGTTCCAAGTGTTTTCATTTGACTTTTAGGGGGAAAAGCAAATTTGTCTTTTCATCTTTATGATTTTCTTGGATGTCCAAGTTTTTTTCAAGGAAAGAATAATAATGTAAAGAAAGAGAATAATAAATGTGTTTTTAAAATATTAATTAAAATCAGGGTAGGAGAAAAGTTGAGCAAAAGAGAGAGAGATGGGGAGAGAAAAAGAAACAGAGAGAACCCGGAAGGTCCAAGTCTAAAGCAGCAGGTAGGGAAAGACATGAAGTCGGCCCCTCTTGCCTCTCCTTTCCTCCTTCTCTTATCTCTTCTTATCACTAAGCTTGGAAGGAGGATATTAAAGAGGAGAGAACTGTCTAGCCCTCTGTTGATCCTCCAGTCCATCCCATAAGATGCTCTTGTGTCTTTCCTTATAGCCTCAGGGTCTGCATACACTGGCTGAATTAGAGATTGAGCTTATCCAAAGTGGATAAGTGCCCTGCACTGGGTAAAGAAAAAAGTAGCTTAGACAGTAAAGCGTCTGCCTGCAGGGCGGGAGACCCGGGTTCGATCCCTGGATTGGGAAGATCCTCTGGAGAAGGAAATGGCAACCCACTCCAGTACTCTTGCGTGGAAAATTCCACGGACTGAGGAGCCTGGTAGGCTACACCCCATGGGGTCGCAAAGAGTCGGACATGACTGAACAACATCACTTCACTTGAGATTCAAAGTTGATCTGATAGGAAGCTTATTCCCACACCTCTTGCCCCTCACACAGTGNGTGGAAAATTCCACGGACTGAGGAGCCTGGTAGGCTACACCCCATGGGGTCGCAAAGAGTCAGACATGACTGAACAACATCACTTCACTTGAGATTCAAAGTTGATCTGATAGGAAGCTTATTCCCACACCTCTTGCCCCTCACACAGTGAACTATCTGCCGCTTTTAAAAGCAAATTAAAATTTGTGTCACCCTCAGAATGTTTTAAGGGGCTTCCCTGGTGGCTCAGTGGTAAAGAACCCGCCTGCCAGGGCAGAAGACCTGGATTTAATCCCCAGGTTGGGAAGACCTCCTGGAGGAAGAAATGGCAATCCGCTCCAGCATTCCTGCCTGGAAAAATCCCATGAACAGAGGAGCCAGGAAGGCTGCAGTCCATGGGATCCATCGCAAAGAGCTGGACACAGCCAAGCAACCTAAACCTTCAAAGTTTGTTGCTTGTGCCCTAGAAAAGCCACCTCACCTCTAGGAGTCGAACTGCAGAAAAAAGGGCTGTGTATGAGGGTGTACTTTCCGGGTTTCAGGCGGAGTCATGGCCTTGGCCATCGCCAGCTTCATGACCTCGGTAAAATTTCACCACCTGACAGAACGAATCGCCAACTTCCAGGAGAAGCTGTTTCGCTTCGTGGTGGTGGAGGAACAGTACGAGGAGTCCTTCTGGATCTGTGTGGCCAGCGCCTCAGCCCACGCCACTAACCTGGTTGTGGTGGCCATCAGTCAGATCCCCCTGCCAGAGATCAAGGCCAAGATCGAAGAGGCCACGGTCACAGCTGAGGACATCTTGTATTAATAACCTGTACCTAAAACCAGTTTTTGGTGTGAATGGAAACCTCCCTTTTCTTTTTCCAGGTTTCACAGTCCAGAATGTCTGTGTTACTGGCAGAAAGAATAAGGAAGTGTCGTGGCTATTATAAACAGTGCTGCAATGAAC
>SJYV01026336.1:0-10216 GCA_006410875.1 Neotragus pygmaeus
CGTGGGGCAGGCGTCCCCACCAGCGCAGCCGTGGCGCCCAGCCAGTGCCTCTGGCCGTTGTCCCTTCTGGGCCTGATTCCTGAGGAGGAGGACCCCAAGGGGCATCTTCCCACGTCCCGCAGGGCCCTCAGGGGAGGAAGGACAGCCGAGAGAGAGAGAGCTGGGGGCGTCTCCCTGAGCAGTGAGGGGCCACACGCACCACACTCTCCGGGAGGGTCTGCAGGGTAGACTTGAGCTGGTCGGCGGGCGACAGGGTCTCAGGGAGGTACATGGCCCGGGACAGGACGAGCAGAGACGTCGGGACCTCCTGGTGCAGGTGCAGCTCCAGCCACTGCGAGCGGGAGTGCGAGACCCAGGCTCACCTCCAGCCCGGCCGCCCACAGGGCCTGGCCAAACCCTCCCCGACTCTGGCTTGCGTCGGGGAGGGGAGGGGGGTGCAGGCTGGCAGCGACAACCACAGCAGCACCTAAGTGAACCCCGTCACCCGAGCAAGCTCTTCCAGAAACACCTCAAGCCCTACAAGGGGCCTACTGGCCGCCAGCCTCAGCCCTGCTGCTCAGTCCCATGAGTGGCAGACGCACTGAGCAGGACACAACGCTGGGCTGCTGAGGGCAGGGCCTTCAGAGGGCGGGCTGGCCTGGGCCTCACTTGCCCACACCCCCGGCCTCAGCAGGACGTGTGGGAAGCTCACAGGAAGCTGGCCTGTCCCTTGGGCATCCTCACAAGACCAGGCGGAGCAGCAGGAAAGACTGCAGTGGTGACCCAGAGCCCGCGAGGGTGGCCCAGGGCCCTGCCCAACGCACCTGCTTCAGCTGGCCCCGCAGGCGGTCTTCTGTGACGCCCAGGGCCCGCATGCCTCGCACCCGACACGCAGCCTGCAGCTCCTTGACGTTTAGGCTGTCCACACCCTCCTCAGCGATCAGCTGTCAAAAGAAGCAGCTGGTGACCTCTGGAGAGCTCACCCTCCTCAGGGAGGGTCTGTGCTGTCCCCATGCACACGCTGGTCTAAACGTGTGATTAGAACCTCCCTAACACACTCTGCCAAACACGAAATAAACATCCCCCCTACCCCACCCAAGGTGCTAGTTCTGAGTCTGCAGGGACCAGACAGTCTGACAGAGGGCAGGACCTCAGGGTCAAGGGCCAGGCCCCACTCTGCTGGAACCCCGCAGTCCTCCCATTCCCCACCCACCCCACGGCCAGCGTCCTGTGTTCCCAGGACGGGAGAGGAAGGACTGGACTGGGGTGACTGTGCTCAAGATGCCTCCTGCCCCTCCCTGTGCAGCCTGAGGCCGCAGGGAAGCGTAGAGGAGTGCCCGAGGCAGGCGGCGCGGCACTGGGGTCTCGAGGAGNCCCACGGCCAGCGTCCTGTGTTCCCAGGACGGGAGAGGAAGGACTGGACTGGGGTGACTGTGCTCAAGATGCCTCCTGCCCCTCCCTGTGCAGCCTGAGGCCGCAGGGAAGCGTAGAGGAGTGCCCGAGGCAGGCGGCGCGGCACTGGGGTCTCGAGGAGCCTGTGCAGGGGTGAGGGGCGGGAGAGGACGGCGGGCGACAGCGCCCCGTCAGCCCGGGCACAGCTGCGGTGCCACGTGCAGCCACGCAGGCCCCCGTCACGCCTGACAGGTGGTCTCAGGGCACGGCCGGGAGGCGACGCCACGCCGCGCCCTTGAGGGCCTCAGGTGGCCCCTTCTGACACAGCCGCCCCCGGGCACGAGTGTGCTCTGCCCTCTGCCGTCCGCACGCTGCGGAAGCTTCCGGGAGGCCCTGAAGACCCATGTAGCCCCTGTGTTGGTGAGCATGCCGCACCCACCACGGTCCTCTCCCACCGGGACGTCTGGCCTGTCTCCAGCGCCGCGTGGTAATGAGACGCGGCCTGAGGACTCGCCCTGCCCGTCCTCAGCAGTGCCCGCGGCCCCTCTGCGCTCACCCCTTGCGCACAGATGCGTCCTTTTCCAGGGGCTGCTCTGATGGCAGGATGCGTCCAACTCATCACGAGGTGACCCACAGGGGCCTCATCCCCTCCTCCCCCGCAGGCTGAGCTCGTCCCAACGCCAGCACTGGACACGGAGTCCATCTCTGCTTCCACGGTCGCACCTCCCCTCACGAGGACGACTCGCCAGCAGGAGTGAAGCCTGTTGCTTGTCAGACATAGTCGCTTCCTGATGTTCCACCACAAGCTTGGCTTTCCTTCATCTGAGAACATCCTGATTTCCCCCTCATCCCAGTTTTTCCTAAATTTTTAATTTAATTTTTATTTTTGCTGAGTACAGGACTGAGTTGACAGTTCTTTCTTTTTTTCCAGCACACAAAGAAACACTTTCCAGTTCCTCCTGGTCTCCAGGCTTCTGACGATAAATGCACTCTCATTCAAACTGTCCTGTAGCCTCTCTCATCACTTTCAAAGTTATCTGTCCTTCCAGCGTGTTCGTCTGACTCTGTCTCCGTGCGTGTCTCTGTCTCCGTGCGGGTTTCTGTGGGTGCATCCTGCCTGGGATTCACCTGGCTTCCTAGGTCTGTAGATCCACATCTCTTAGTGTGTCTGGAGACCGCCCGCGGCCCGCACGCCCACTCTATCTGCCCACTCAGCACTGGCGCCCACCAACTGCCTCTTCTCACTGAGCTCCTTCCTCCTGGTTCTTAGCACGAGGAGCAATTTTCAAAGGAGACTGGACACTCTGGGTTGGAGGCTACGAGGTCCTGGCATTCTCGCCTTCTGTCCCAGTGGGCTTTCTCCTACAGCACTCTGGTGGGGGTGTGACACCCTGCGTTCATGGGCGCGTAATGGACAGTCTGGCATCCACCGATCCAAACTAACAGCCACAGCTGTCTACTTCGCCCCGTGGACTTTCCTGGGTGTGCAAAAGTCGTATTTCACACTCTCCAACCACAGACCCCGACCTGTTTCCCTTCCTGCCCAATCAGAGACACCTCCAACTGACCACTCCTGCCGCACCAGGGGTACAGGCCGAGCCACGGCTCCGCCTCCCCTCATTTCCTGGCCCCGGTTTCTGCGAACTGTGAGCATGTGCTCCCTCCAACGGCCCTGAGCTCTCTGTGACGTCACTCAGTCATACCTGTAAAGTGCATCCTGGGCATGTTTTGGAACAGGTGGGATGAGGCCTCCACTGAGGCTGGGGCAGGCAGGAGAGCCTCCTGCTTGGCCCCTTTTGACGCCACTCTAGCAGGGAGGACGGGGTGGGGGACGAGCCAGCCCTCGCAGACCTCACTGACAGAGCCCTGCTGGCATGGCCCCCACCGCCCAGCGTGTGGGGGGACGAGCTTTCCGTGGCATCTGGCTGCAGCAGAGCAGGCACTCTCGATGTCTTCTGTCTTGCCAGGTGACCCCTTTCCCTTGGTCAGAGGGTGGGCTTTCAAGGTCTGTCCTCACCAGTGATTTCTGGCTTCTTCAGGCCCAAGACTGGATCTCTGAGGCACAAGACCTCCCATGTCATTCCTGGGGTCTCAGGGGCTTCTCCCTGCTCTCCAGGCTTCTTATGCATGTTTTCACCTCATGTCAGGAGGAAAGTATGCCCCGTCCACTTCTCGATAGCAAAGAACTGGCCGCCCCCCACCTCCCAGGAATCCCAGCACCAAGGTCAGGCTGCCTGTTCAACGTCACGCAACAGTGAGTGGCAGGACCCAACCAAGGCTGCCTGCCTTCAGGCTGCCTGTCCCCAGGTGGGGCAGCCACATGCAGGCTTTCCACAGAGCGGAAACACCACATCTCTTCATGCCTATGATATGCGGTACTGATCTGCTNTCACGCAACAGTGAGTGGCAGGACCCAACCAAGGCTGCCTGCCTTCAGGCTGCCTGTCCCCAGGTGGGGCAGCCACATGCAGGCTTTCCACAGAGCGGAAACACCACATCTCTTCATGCCTATGATATGCGGTACTGATCTGCTTCTGGAGAACAAGACGGAAATTCCCGTTTTACCTGAAAACAGGAATCTCAGAGGATGGATGTAAGAATAATCAGCTCAAGAGGAAGAGAGGATAGGTAACCAGATGTACTGGGGGGCGTGGAGTTTAATGAGACGATGGAAGCACCAGAACCACGAAACAGGAGCACAGAAACACCGCCTTGGACGTCAGTGGGAGGCTGCTAAGTGCAAACAGAATCTGAGGCACTGTAGAGAAAGACGGCTGTCTCTAGAGGACAGCAACAGGCCCGGCGGCTGACACGCACTCAGCAGCATCTTCAAACGTGAAAAAGACCCGCGAGCCCCGGGTCCTCTGCCCAGTGACACCCTGCAGGAGGGAGGCTAATACAGAGGGGACTCGGCCAGTGGAGGCAACAGGCAGGAAGGCCTGGGGTCAGGAGGAGAAACACACGGTGGAGCACAGACATTAGCTTGGGCGCAGAAATGCAGGCAATGCTCGCAAGGAAGACGGCAAGTGCGGCGGGGACCCCATGGGGCCCCAGCACGCATGTGGCCTGAAAAGCATCTACTCTGCCAGAGTCCTGAGCTCAGGGAGGCCGGCTGTAAGCTCTAGAGAAACATCTCAAGTAACAAGTGAATAACAAACCAACAGAGAGAGGACACAAGAGTAAATACCTAACTAATGCAAAAGAAAGCAAAGAAGGAGATAAGTGGAATATAAAAAACAGGCAGGAGAAACAGGAACAGAGGAAGGACTAAGCACACCTGCTATGAGACAGGAGGCCATCCGCGCAGGTTAGAGCAGCAGCAAGCAAACGTGGCAGCTGTAAGGGAAGGTAAGGAAAGGAAACCAGCAGCAAGCTGGCCCAGCTCTCAGACACCAGGTGCCACAGACTGAAGGCCGAAGGAGCACCGGAGAGGATGCGGGGCTCCTCGAGACCTCTCCCCAGGAGACGCACACTCAAGGCATGCTGCAGGCCAGGGGGGTCAACCAGGTCGTAGTCAGGACCTGCTTTTGACTTCCTGCCCTTTAGCTGGGAGGCCCCAGTTCTAAGTCACCGTTTGTATAGGATCTATCAAAGATCTGGGGCAAAGTCTACATTAAAAAGTATTGATTAGAGTGCTCTTTAGGGAAGCACAAGATTAACGTAATGGTTAATAAATTACGACATACCTGTATAATGAAACATTAGGCCGCCGTAAANATGGATGTAAGAATAATCAGCTCAAGAGGAAGAGAGGATAGGTAACCAGATGTACTGGGGGGCATGGAGTTTAATGAGACGATGGAAGCACCAGAACCAGGAAACAGGAGCACAGAAACACCGCCTTGGACGTCAGTGGGAGGCTGCTAAGTGCAAACAGAATCTGAGGCACTGTAGAGAAAGATGGCTGTCTCTAGAGGACAGCAACAGGCCCGGCGGCTGACACGCACTCAGCAGCATCTTCAAACGTGAAAAAGACCCGCGAGCCCCGGGTCCTCTGCCCAGTGACACCCTGCAGGAGGGAGGCTAATACAGAGGGGACTCGGCCAGTGGAGGCAACAGGCAGGAAGGCCTGGGGTCAGGAGGAGAAACACACGGTGGAGCACAGACATTAGCTTGGGCGCAGAAATGCAGGCAATGCTCGCAAGGAAGACGGCAAGTGCGGCGGGGACCCCATGGGGCCCCAGCACGCATGTGGCCTGAAAAGCATCTACTCTGCCAGAGTCCTGAGCTCAGGGAGGCCGGCTGTAAGCTCTAGAGAAACATCTCAAGTAACAAGTGAATAACAAACCAACAGAGAGAGGACACAAGAGTAAATACCTAACTAATGCAAAAGAAAGCAAAGAAGGAGATAAGTGGAATATAAAAAACAGGCAGGAGAAACAGGAACAGAGGAAGGACTAAGCACACCTGCTATGAGACAGGAGGCCATCCGCGCAGGTTAGAGCAGCAGCAAGCAAACGTGGCAGCTGTAAGGGAAGGTAAGGAAAGGAAACCAGCAGCAAGCTGGCCCAGCTCTCAGACACCAGGTGCCACAGACTGAAGGCCGAAGGAGCACCGGAGAGGATGCGGGGCTCCTCGAGACCTCTCCCCAGGAGACGCACACTCAAGGCATGCTGCAGGCCAGGGGGGTCAACCAGGTCGTAGTCAGGACCTGCTTTTGACTTCCTGCCCTTTAGCTGGGAGGCCCCAGTTCTAAGTCACCGTTTGTATAGGATCTATCAAAGATCTGGGGCAAAGTCTACATTAAAAAGTATTGATTAGAGTGCTCTTTAGGGAAGCACAAGATTAACGTAATGGTTAATAAATTACGACATACCTGTATAATGAAACATTAGGCCGCCGTAAAACCCACCTCCTCAGTGACTGCTTCCTATCACGGAGATGGGCTGTCATGGCGGCTGAACCCCGCACGACCCCAGCACTTGCCCCGGAGCCCGGGCGCGTGCCCACCTTGTCGTCCGCCTTGATGGAGCGCAGCCTCATGGTGAGCTGGAAGCGCAGGAAGTTGTTGGTGCCGATGGACTGCAGCTCCAGCAGCTTGCACAGCGCCACCAGCTGTGGGCGTGTGAGGTTGTCCAGGGTCAGCTCGTCCTCAAACAACTTGGNGCCTCATGGTGAGCTGGAAGCGCAGGAAGTTGTTGGTGCCGATGGACTGCAGCTCCAGCAGCTTGCACAGCGCCACCAGCTGTGGGCGTGTGAGGTTGTCCAGGGTCAGCTCGTCCTCAAACAACTTGGAAAAACGCATGATTTCCTCGTTGCTGGGCCTCTCGCCCGTCTCTCGGATCTGCGGGAGCCATCGTAAGGGTCACTACCAGCAGGCTGTGTGCCCCCCGGCACCGCCACAACTCCCAGGCACACGCCTCAAGTGGGACAGAGCAGAGGGGCAGCTCAGCGCTCAGGGACCCCCACAGGGAGCGGCCCCTGGGACCCAGGGCGTCAGGCGGCACACGGCGTCCGGTCCCTGGACCTCGCACGCTGTGCCAGCAGGGCAGAGACGGCAGGCAGGAAGAAGCCGGGGTCTCTCCATGTGGGGCAGGAGGCCCGCCTCCCCCGACGGCGGACATGGCGAGGGGACAGCCTGCCCCTCCCCCCCAGCCCAGGCCCCGCGTGTCCCAACTGTGGACCCTCCGTGCCCCCCCAGGGCCAGGCAGGCAGGGGGCCCGGACGAGGCCGGCGGGCGGCGGCGCCACCCTCAGGGCAGCAGTGCGGCCCCCACGGGCACAGGGAGGGACCAGCTACACCCCTTCAGGCCTGGCCCTGAGCCCCAGTCTCCCCGTGCACAGTGAAAGAGGGGGAGGGGTGGCAAGGAGCACCTCCCGGGAAGGCGGGGGCCCCAAGCCCGGCCCCGGGGATGGAGCGCCGCGCACCTTCTGGAAGAACACGGAGAAGTCTTTGGTGGCGCTCCCCTTGGCAGCCTTGTTCTTCAGGGCCATCTCCTCGATGGTGTCCTGCAGGAACCTGGCCAGCTCCAGCTTGACCCGCAGCTCCTTTTTCAGCCTCTCCTCCTGGGAGGTCAGAGGGCACTGCACCGCAGCCTCCAGCCGCCACCTCCTGGACGGTGCAGCCCTGGCAGCGAGTGCCCCAGACCAGCCTCCCAGACGCCCCCGAGAGCACTTCCTCCACCGATGAGCTGTGCTCAGAAACCTAGCTCGTGACTTAGGCAATTCTGTGTGACACACTCGCCCTCTGCAACCCCCAACCACAGAAGGGACCCACAAATTCCATCAACAGCCAGCCAGTAAAGCTTTTCAGACCCTGTGGGCTGAGCCACGGGAAGCATGAAGGCCATCAGACAGTATACATACAATGGGGCACACGTGTCCCCAAAGGCCTACACACACACCAGGGCACGCATGTCCCCAGAGGCCTTACAGCCCGGGGAGGCAGGGCCGGCGTGGGCCTCAGCTGGCCAACCTCACCCTAGAGCTGTGTCCTGCCCCATGAATGGGTCTCCTCTGTGGCTTGGGGAACACTGCTCTAGGGAAGCTGTGACCTATGACACTTTTGAGCAATGCAGCTTCGTAACTACTTCAAGCTGGGGCTGGAACAGGCTGGTCACCTTGCTGGACTGGGTCTCAAACGTGGACGGCAGCATGTTGGGGAAGAGCTTCACAGCGACGGGCAGCAGGAACTCCATGAAAGGCACCACCACAAAGACCAGGAAGGGCACCAGGCGGAAGAGGTCGGCGCAGATGCGGAGAAACTGGACGGGCAGAGGGCCGAGGTGACCGGGGAGCACGCCTTCCCACAATGGCCAGGGCAGCGGGGGCGGGCCCTCCCAGGGAGCGGACAGGGCTCCGCAGGCACCCCCGGGGCCAAACCTTGGGGTTTCAGAACACCTGGGTGCGGGAGCTCCCTGGCAGGCCAGTGGTTAGGACTCCTCGCTCTCACTGCAGGGGGCACGGGTCAGATCCCTGGCTGGGGATCTATCACCCATGCTGTGTGGAATATGGCCAAAACAGTTTAAAAAAGGACAAGAAGAGCTGGGTGGGAGCTAACCCTGTGCGAGAAGTGGGACCCGTCACCAGCAGCTGCTGCAGGTGGGCCGGCCCAGGGCTTCTGCAGCTGCCCCTGGCCCAGCAGAGCCAGACAAGACCACGCCCTGAGGACCGGCCCTCAGCGAGGCCCCAAGGAGGCCTGCAGCCACGCCTCCATATTCCACACGCTGATAAAAATCAACCGTTTCTCTATACTCTCAATAAACAAATGCAAAATGAAGTTTTTAAAACTCCATTCACCTATAATAAACAAAGTATGGAAGCAATCTAGAAGTCCACAGACGGATGAACGAATAAACTAAACTGTGGTCTATCCACAGGATGGAAGGTCACTCAGCCTCAAAAAGGAGGTTCTGACACCTGTCACAGCCAGGGCGAGCCTCGAGGCGAGGGCTCAGCGAGGCCAGCCAGGCCCCAGGACAGGCCCCTGCGAGCCCGCCGGCGCGAGGCCCCTCCTCTGACTTCCAGAGGAGCCAGGCTGAGACACAGGGAGTAGAGCGGTGGGGCCAGAAGCTGGGGCAAGAGACGGGAACGCCATCTAAAGGCGGCAGTTCCGGCTGAGGGAGAGATTAAGAGAGATCTGGTGGCGCCGACTACACCATAACGTGAATGGACTTAACGTCATAGACTGTTTATTAAAAATGGTTGAAAATAAATTTTAGGGTGCATATTTTCCTACAAAGGAAAATTCCATTTAAATATCATGAAAAAACATGGAACCACACACAGCTGCGGAGGGAGGGAGGGAAGAGCCCCGTCTGCCTCCCCACACGCCCAGGGGCCCCCGCTGCCCACTCTCCCCACACGCCCAGGGGCCCCCACTGCCCACTCTCCCCACACGCCGGGGGCCCGCTGCCCACTCTCCGGCCCAGGGGGTCTTCGCGCCGTGCTGCCCAGCCCCGGGCAGCTATGCTTCCGGAGCCGGGTCCCTCCCCGGGGCGATGCGGACGCGCCCCTTACCTGCCTGCGCTCGCGGCGGGTCAGGCTGTGGCCGTGGAGGATGCGCCAGAGCGTGCGCGCCGCGATCTTGGTGTCGATCCAGAGCAGGCGGAAGCCGTGGTAGTAGTGCTTTAGCTCGTCCAGGACTCGCTGCCCCAGGGGCCTCCGCACCGCCGCCTGTGTGGGCGGGCTGTACACGGGGCCGCCTTCCTCCAGCTTCTTGTTCTTGTCCTTGAGGGACCGGAGGGACTTCTCCACCACGGAGTCATCGCCCAGGGGGCGTGAGGAGTGCCAGCCGCGCACAGGGAGGAGCCTCGGCGCCGCCAGCCCCGCGCACGGGCGCTCGGGCCTCAGTGTCCAGCAGCCCAGGGGGTCGCCGCGGAAGGAAAGGTACACGGGGTGCACGGGCGCGCAGCCGCCCCACGGAAGAGGCCTTGAGGAAGAAGAGAAGTCCCGGTGAGGTGCCAGCCGCCTGCTGGGGCGGCCCCACGGGCCAGTCACACCTCCCAGCCAACTGTCCCAGCTGGAGAGACAGACTCCCGGCCCCTTCCTGGCAGGGAGCCACGCCCACCGTCAGAGGTGAAGGGGCCGCTCACAGAGGTCTTGTGGGAGGCCAGGGGGGCTGGCGGGTGCCCACAGCCCCAATGGAGCAGCTCAGACACAACCGACCAGCACAGGCTCAACCCCCGGGGCAGACAGACCCAGCCTCTGGGTGGGGCCCCTGGGCCAGTGCTTTCCCCTAAGAGGCGAGTTTCTACCAAGACCTTACGGCTCCCGAGCAAGTTCTGAAATTTAGGGAGAATGTTCCAGTCAAGAGTGAGCCGGACCCGGGCATCAGCGGACCACAGGCCTTTGTGCAGGACAAACGCACAGAGTAGAGCCTGCAGCCCAAGCCCGCCCCTCCTCCC
>SJYV01026338.1:0-15239 GCA_006410875.1 Neotragus pygmaeus
CTGAGCGCCGGCCGCCGGCTGCTCTCCCATGCCTGACCCGTGCCGGCCATCTGCTCTCTCCAGCCCCTGTGGGCTTGGTCCACAATGGGGGACCAGGTGCAGACCGGGGTGGACACAGAGGATCCTCCAGGACCGACAGCACTTCTGGGAAGTGAGCCGTCACCGGGGGCTATTCCGTGTCTGACCCTGGAGCCAAGGGCCTTGCAGGACACCAAGCCTCCAGGCAGGTCAGGTACAGCTTCGCTCAGTGTGGATGAGCTGGGAGGGCCCCAGAGGCCCCCAGGGCATCAAGGCCAGACGCCATCACTGACTCCCGAGACCCCTCCCAACAGTCCCTTCCCAGGCCTCTCCAGGAGGACCCCTCATCCCGCCATCTGCAACCCAGAGGGCGGCACAGACCCTTTGCAAAGGCAACGGAAGTCAACTCCTTCAGTGCCTCTCTGCCCACAGAGGTAGAGCACACACAGGCACACAGGATCAGCAGAGAAAGAGGACGCAGAGGAGAGCTTATGAACCGCGGCCCGATTGCTACACCTGCCCTCTACAAGCGGAGGCACTCACTACTTCCTTCCCCTACGCCGGCCGCTCAGTCGGGCAGAGGGACCCGCCTACCAGGTTCCACTCTGCCACCCACCCCNGCCTCTCTGCCCACAGAGGTAGAGCACACACAGGCACACAGGATCAGCAGAGAAAGAGGACGCAGAGGAGAGCTTATGAACCGCGGCCCGATTGCTACACCTGCCCTCTACAAGCGGAGGCACTCACTACTTCCTTCCCCTACGCCGGCCGCTCAGTCGGGCAGAGGGACCCGCCTACCAGGTTCCACTCTGCCACCCACCCCACGTGCGGAACGGCCAGGCCCAGCCTCCTCTGGGCTCTGTGTCCCTTTTCCCCGCTCTCCGCCCCGACTCGGGGAGGTCCCTGATGTCAGTCCCTGTGCTTGAACCCTGATTTCCTCCCCAGGAAGAAAGGACAGTCAACAGCGTCTGGGGCAGGAGGAGTCACAGTGCAGCTGAGCGAGAAGCCGCAATGCAGGGTGAGGGCACGAGGGGCGGGGCCTGCGCCTCCCCACGCCCCACACGGGGAAGCCCTAACCCCGTGCAGCTGCATTTGGAGACGGGCCCCTCAGGTGAGGTCTAAGGGTGGGGCCCCGGTCCGACAGGATTGGCGTCCTCATGGGATGGGGGGCAAGGCCACTTGAGGACCCAGTGAGGGGATGGCCATCCGCAAGCCAGCAAGGGGGCCACGGCCGGCAGCCAACACTGACGGCACCTGGATCCTGGGCTCCCGGACTCCGGGACTGTGAGAAACGCATCGCTGCCCTTTAAGCCGCACAGCCTGTGGCATCTCGTTATGGCAGGCAGCCTGAGCTGAGACAAGCACATCCATGCTATCTCACACGGACCCAGAACATGGGGTGGTCAGTCTGACCCTCCTTGCGCTCTCCCACTACACTCAACCCCCTATAAAGCACCAGGAACCTGCTTCCACCTCCTGATCTCAAGGCACAGCCCCTCCCCAGCTGCTGTCAGACATGGAACTCCTGGTTGGAATGCCCGAACCACTGATTTCAGTTCTACCAAACCCAAAGTGAAAGCGGCAGCGGGGGACCCTCGTTCGTGGTTTCTCAAGAGCGTCGAGACAATCTTTCACCAGAGTCCTACTCAAGCTAAGCTTTGATAAGGTCCTCTCAGCGAGGGCACTCTGCAGGTGCTCAGAAGGCACCTCCTGCAAAGCTCAGGAGCATGAATCAGTCACTCCCTGCTAGGTGATGCCTGAGAAAGCTGCGTCGTCAGACTGACTTCCAATCTGATGAGGATTAGCTACTCTTGGGAAAGCTCTTGCTGGACTCGACTATAAAGAAAAGACGTTAGCAAGGACGTTTAATTCTCTGAAAGCCCATGGGCTGATTTTTTGTTTTTGTTTTTGCAAAAGCAGAAGGAAGGCCATCCTTGGAAGAAAAAGCCAAAGCTGAAGGAATGGGAAAATATGTTGATAGAACAAGAATATGTAGATGGTTTTCACATAGTACAGTTATGAAGAAAAACCTAACATCTCAGAACTCTCCACTCACTGACCTTGTGGAGGGGAGACAGAATCCAGACAGCGTCACTGTGAAGGGCGCAGGGAGGGGGCGGTGAACATTTTCAGCATTTTCAGCATTTAACAGCATTTTAAAGCCATAGATGTCATAAAGCCAGGCAGTTCTCTGTTACCCTACACCAATGAGAGTCTAGGTGTTTTGACGTTTAGTCAGGTGGGAGGCATGGGGACATGGGGCAACACCATCAGACAATTCACTTGCTTTACCACTAATGCCACCTGGGGACTTCCCAGGTGGTGCTCGTGGTAAAGAACCCACCTCCCAGTGCAGGAGACTTAAGAGATGTGGGTTCTGTCCCTGGGTTAGGGAGACCCCCTAAGGAGGGCATGGCAACCCACTCCAGTATTCCTGCCTGGAGAATTCCAGGGATAGCAGAGCCTGGCGGGCTACAGTCCATGGGGTTGCAGAGGGCTGGACATGACTGAAGCGACTTAGCACTTGCTGAGTCCACCAACAGACTCGTTAGCCCGTGATTAAATGGTAAACGCGTGCAGGGCTAGTTAGGGACAACCATTGCTTCCACACAGATCAGCCCCAGGGACTCAATTCTCTTTTCTTACGTCAGCTGGAGTATCAGTAGCAACTCTACTAATTTACCCCAAATCACACCACACTGGCTCATTACATGCCGGGGCCTGACACCTGGAAAGAAGAAGCCAGAGTTGAGAGTCAATCCCTGCGGCTCTGGTCACAGAGTCTGGCTCGTGTCCGTGTTCGGCTGAGAGTCTAACATTCCGGGGAAGCTGCAGGAGTCCGGGATTTCCTCCACGCAGCCTACAGAGAAATCTGTCTGAGCTGAGACATGGCTGGGATCAAAGGGGCTTTATTGGAATTTCTCAAGTGCAAATTGGCCAAGAGTGTGCAGCAAGGATAAAAGCTCAGGGAGCAGGTCAGGAGGTACTTAAGCTGTTAGTTTCCTTCGGTGCCTATCCACTGGGGGTCTGACTATACACAAAGTTCCATGCCTGGCAGAGGGTCTGAACCAAGGTCACCTTGACAGAGCAGAGAAGGCTGGTCCTGTTAAAAGGAAACGAGACCGTCAGATGCAGACACAGGCACTGACCTGTATGTCCAGACATACGATACCATTCTGCAGAACCTAATTTCAGGCAGGGGCCCTAGGGGAGGAAATGGCAAATAAGCAAAGAGCCCAGCCACGGCAGTGCCCGCTGAGCCTCGGCGTCTGAACAGGAACCCGGAGACTGTACGCCGTCCCACTTCAGGGCAGAACTTAAAGACAGCTCTCCTGGCCCTGATGACACATAATGTGCCCTGTGAAGCCAGAGATGATGCCTTCCACCGAACAGCTTCCGACGCAAAGAACTAAAATTACACACGGAAACAACAGGGTCAGAGAATCTCGTGGGCTGAGGCGGAGATCACGACCCTTCGGGGTAAGCCATGACATCAAAACAGCCCAGACGATCTGGGCTCCAGGACTCTTACTGGTGTGGACTGCTCCTCGGTTTACGGCGACTTCCCTTATGAGCCAGGAGACGTCTGTGCACCAGTCCCCCACCCCAGCGACAGAGCGCGGAGAGCCGGGTGGGCAGAACCGCTCACGGGGAGCAGAGACGGGGCTGGCCGTACACAGGGAAAACATTCCCCCCACCCACAAACCCAGCTCTTCCTCTCAGTTCACGCAGTGCGAAGGAAGCCAGAAGTCAGCCCACAGATTGGGTAAGATGTGTGCAAAAGACGTCCGAGAGAGGACTTGTGTTCAGAACAGATAAAGAAGTCTCAGAAGTCAATATGAACCAAAAATCCAATAAGAATACAGATAAAGGTTTTAACAGATGTTTCCCTAAGGATGATGACTCTTCAGAGTCCCTCGGACAGCAAGGAGACCAAACCAGTCAGTCCTGAAGGAAATCAACCCTGGTTATTCATTGGAAGGACTGACACGGGAGTGAAGCGCTAGTACCGTGGTCACCTGATGTGAAGAGCTGACTTATAGGAAAAGACCCTGATGCTGGGAAAGACTAAGGGCAGGAGGAGAAGGGGGCGACAGAGGATGAGATGGCTGGATGATATCACTGACTCAATGGACATAAGTTTGAGCAAGCTCCAGGAGACAGTGACAGACAGGGAGGCCTGGCGTGCTGCAGTCCATGGGGTCGCAGAGAGTCGGACACAACTGAGCGACGGAACAGCAACTAAAGACAATACACAGTTGGCAAAGAAATATTTTAAAATGTTCAGCATTGCTGGTCACAGGAAAATGCATTCTAAAGGCACAATTACACAGCACTTATTAAAATGGCCCAAGTAAAAAGAACAAAACAAAGATGACAATAGAAGGCCGGTGAGGAGGCATGAGTGCCAGCAGCTGCAGGGCCCCACCCCGAGGTATCAGCCCAAAGAAATGAAGACGTTACATGCTCACACAAAGCCTGCTATGGACATCTGCAACAGCCTCACTCATAAACCGCTCAAACCCGGAAACAACTCAGCTATTCTCCAGCCGGGAAGTGGATACCTAACTGGTCCGTCCATACTGGAATCCTCTCAGCCTAGAAAAAGAACGGACGACTGACTCAGCACGTGGATCCGCCCCCAATCGCAATACACAGAGTGAGAAGCCAGACCGGGAAGGCTGCACCCTGTGTGATTCCGCTTCCAGGACAGCAAACGTAGGTGTTCTACGTCTTGATTGCGATGCAGGTTACATGTATGTGTCTGTCATATGCCAAAAAGGCTGAATATGACAATGCGTAATTTACACCTTTATAAAGTTGACTTTAGGGAAAAAATAAAAATCAGTCTTTGTACCCCCAGGCCCCAATAGCCACAAGGTGGAAGCCACCCGAATGTCCATCGGTGAATGAACAGAGAGGAAACGTGATCCACCCACACGAGGGAACTCTATCCAACCTCAACAAGGCAGGGAGTCCTGCGCCTGCCAACGGGGATGAGCCCTGAAGACGCCATGCCACACGAAATCAGCCAGCCACAAAAGGACAAACACTAGACTATTCCACTTACAAGAGATTCCCCCACCCCACGTCTCCCAGGAAGATGCTGGCACCCCGCCCCTGATGCAAATCTGTCCCAGTGATAATCAGGTGAGGAAGTAGCCTGCTGTGAGTAAAACACGAGGACCAGGGAGTTCCCTGGCTTCCCAGTGGTTAGAACGTGGGAGACTTCACTGCCAGGCGCCAATCTCGGTTCAGATGGGAACTAAGAGCCCATAAGCCAAGAGGCACAGCGCCCAGCCCCCAACCCCACAAAAAAAAATACAGTACATTCACGCAGGGAGCATGCCCAGACAGAAAGAGAAAGCCTGGACCAAGGAGACCCGGGGAGACAGCGCTAACCTCGGCATGGCCGTCTGTGTAACTCGGGATGACGACGCTTGCATCACTGAGCTACTGAGGGCATTTCCTACATGATCAGGACTTACAGACCTGGTCGCTGTGTTTCTGTTCTAGAGTTGGGTTTGTTTGTTTTTTGGTTTATATATTTTTGGCATGAGCAGAACTCACCTTGTTCTTTTCCATTACACATAGCAATTCCATTTTCTGCAACACCCTCACCGTCTGAACTTGGTCTCTCTGAAGACAGTTTCTGTGAGGATAAAAAGATTAAGTTACCTTACCATGGCCACACTGACCAAGTGATGTATGATGGATCAGCCATACGTTATCTCAAAAATGAAAGAAAACGTGGGCCATGTTCCAATAATCTGGAGGTGGTTAGGGCTCAGCTAGAACACAGACTATCTGATTGGTTCGCCACAAAAGCTTTAAAAACATCAAAAGAACAAAGGAAAAACTCACTGAGCTTACACTAACACATGTTACATCACTTTTTCTGGCAAATAATTTTGAAAAAATATTAGGAGTACATAAACTATTTCCCTCATCAAGCCACACCATCCTAACCTGGCTCCATAATCATCTGAGCTAGTTGCTCACAATGAGTCTCTCATTTGCACGTAGAATTTTTATATTTAAATTATATTTTATAATACATATAAAATATGCACGTATACATACATACACAGACTCCTCTGTTTCTCTAGAGAGCCCTGGCTACAAGAGTAGACGGAAAGGAACTGTCCACGGGTGGGGCAGGGGTCCCNATGGATGTGAGAGTTGGACTATAAAGAAAGCTGAGTGCTGAAGAATTGATGTTTTTGAACTGTAGTGTTAGAGAAGACTCTTGAGAGTCCCTTGGACTGCGAAGAGATCCATCCAGTCCATCTTAAAGGAGATCAGGCCTGGGTGTTCATTGGAGGGACTGATGCTGAAACTGAAACTCCAATACTTTGGCCACCTCATGGGGAGAACTGACTCAGCGGAAAAGACCCTGATGCTGGGAGGGATTGGGGGCAGAAGGAGAAGGGTCGACAGAGGATGAGATGGTTGGATGGCATCACCAACACGATGGACATGAGTTTGGGTAGACTCCAGGAGTTCATGATGGACAGAGAGGCCTGGCATACTGCGGTTCATGGGGTTGCAAGGAGTCAGACACAACTGAATGACTGAAGTGAACTGAACTGAACATTCCTGAAAACTATAAAAGAAAGAGCCTCTGGACCAGAGAATATCAGACACCCTGGAAGTTGGGAGCTCCACGACCAACACAGAGAAATTAAGTGAAAATTCTCATATTAAATGTTGATACTACTCCCTGCATGCTCTGATCACCAGTCAGCTACCAGAACAGCATAAGCAAGGCCTGTGGCCTCCACGAAGAAGACTGGAAAATTCTTCTCTGAGTATCCTGACTGGGCCAACAGTAAAATGTTTAAGATTTTTACTTTGGGGTTCTCCAAGGAAATGGTTACAGCAAATTCATTTTCAGTGAAGCTGAGAGTGAACACACCTTGTATAAGCAATGGCTTCAATCAGCATTCCAGGGACTCATTCCTCAGCATGAGCAGGCAGGCAAGGACCACTCTGCCATGGGGGAAGTCCTTCCATGAAAGACTGAGATGAAAACAATTTTGGGAAAACCAGAGGTGCTACAGACAGAAGAAAATTTCAAAAATAAAACCATATTCTCAGAAAAATAAGGGAAGTTATTTTATCCAGAATAGGATGAGAGCTAATATGGCAGTATAACATAAACTAAAAATTCAGTGGAAAGTGTAGAAGACAAAATTAAGAAAATTTTTCAAAGACTAAAGGGAAAAAAGACAAGGAGTTGAATATAGAATTGATAAGATGAGAAAATAAGAGCCTAAGAGGACCAATATCTGAATAATAAGCCTTTCAGAGAGATAAATAAATAAATAAAACAGAAAAGGGGAACAAATAATAAAATAGGTAATTCAAGAAAAATGTCTAGCCCTGAAGGATGTACTTCCCACAATAGGGAGAACCTATTGTGTGCTCAGCATAGTGAGCAAATGTAAATCCACATTCAGGGCACACCATCATGACATGCTGGAGACAAAGAGAGAAGCTTTAAGCCTCCAGGGAATGCAAAGAGAAGTCACAAATAAAAAATTAAAACTCCAAATGACTTGAGGATTCTCAAGCACAACATAGACAGCTAGAAGACAACATGCCAATGCCTCAAAAATGCTGAGGGGAACTCACTTCACCTTAGATTTCTACACTCTGAAAAACAATCAGTGCATCATGATGATTAAAAAGAGTTTCAGATATTTCTGTTCAGTTCAGCTCACTCGCTCAATCATGTCCGACTCTGCAACCCCATGGACTGCAGCATGCCAGGCTTCCCTGTCCATCACCAAATCCCAAAGCTTGCTCAAACTCATGTCCGTCAAGTCTGTAATGCCATTCAACCACCTCATCCTCTATCATCCCCTTCTCCTCCTGCCTTCAAACTTTCCTAGCATCAGAGTCTTTTCCAATNATGCCAGGCTTCCCTGTCCATCACCAAATCCCAAAGCTTGCTCAAACTCATGTCCGTCAAGTCGGTAATGCCATACAACCACCTCATCCTCTATCATCCCCTTCTCCTCCTGCCTTCAAACTTTCCTAGCATCAGAGTCTTTTCCAATGAGTCAGTTCTTTGCATCAGGTGGCCAAAGTATTGGAGCTTCAGATTCAGAAGCAGTTCTTCCAATGAATATTCAGAACTAATTTCCTTTAGGATTCACAGGTTTAATCTCCTTGCAGTGCAAGAGACTCTCAAGAGTCTTCTCCAACACCGCAATTCAAAAGCATCAATTCTTTGGCGCTCAGCTTTCTTTATGGTCCAACTCACATCCATGCATGACTACTGGAAAAATCATAGTTTTGACGAGATGGACCTTTCTTGACAAAATAATGTCTCTACTTTTTAATATGCTGTCTAGGTTTCAGATATTTAACACACTAATATTTTACTTTCCATACACATTTTCTCAGGAAGTTACTGAAAGACAAGTTCCACTACTGAAGGAGAGTAAACCAAGAAAGAGAAATGCATGGTATACAGGAAACAAGAAGGAAACAGAAGTAGTATCATAAGAAAGAATTGAAGGGTTCCCAGTCCAGTAGGAAGGGAGAATCGAGGGTACCCTCTGTGCCATAGGAAAAGAGGAAAGAGCCTATGGAAGAGGTCACAAGACACCCATAGAGGCGTTCCCAAGAAAATGCAAGTGAATTCCTATAATTATCTTTGTACAGAGAAAATATCAAGCTATTGGGGGAAAATTTGTGGTTGGACTGCCATTAAATACATAGACATTTAAACAAAAATCTGACACTATTATTATTTTTAGGAAAAACAATATGGTTTTCCTAAAGAAAGAAAAGGTAACCGTGGTCTTCCTCATAGCTTACCCACAAAAATCAACTGTAATAGTCATAATAGTGTAAAAATGGACTACATACTCAATGCTTTTATATAACTATAATAAAGTGCAAAAGGGATGCAAAATAGCAAAAGAAACCTATATAGCTTTATCTTCCACTTTTGGAAGTCAATAGAAAATGGCTACCATAGGAAAGGCCACAGGACTGGAAAAGGTCAGTTTTCATCCCAATCCCAAAGAAAGGCAATGCCAAAGAATGCTCAANCGGGGCTTGCCGTGGACAGGGTGGGAAAGAAACGGGGCGGGAAGTTGGGCTCCTGCGGAAATGGGACCTTTGCACATCCGGGCAAACTGTGGTCATCAGGTGACCACAGTACTAGCGCTTCACTCCCGCATCAGTCCTTCCAATGAATATTCAGGGTTGATTTCCTTCAGGACTGACTGGTTTGGTCTCCTTGCTGTCCAAGGGACCCTGAAGGGTCATCATGCTTAGGGAAACATCTATTAAAACCTTTATCTGTATTCTTATTGGGTTTTTGGTTCATACTGACTTCTGGGACTTATCTGTTCTGAATGCGAGTCCTCTCTCGGACGTCTTTTGCACACGTCTTACCCCAGTCTGTGGGTTGTTTCTGGTTTCCTTCGCACTGTCTGTGCTGAGAGGAACAGCTGGGATTGTGGGTGGTGGGGATGTTGTCAGAACATCATTGGGGAAAGACAGCAGGTGCAGCAGGTTGTAACCTGTCTGTGGGGAATAAGCCTCTGGGAAGGGACACTTGGGAAGCACAAGCCATACTCCAGAAGAACACAGAGCTGCCCGCTGATCGCACGCTGCTGTGTTACAGCCAGTGGCCTGCGACACCTTCACACCCCTTTCCTGCATCTACAGCTGGAGAGGATGAAGACCACGTGGTCAGTGGAGCAGCTGACCCGCGCTTCCTACCGGGCAGGCAGAGGCGCAGCAGGGGTACATCGTTTTCTTTTTTTCTTTTTGTTTTCAACTAGAAATGCTGAAATTCTCAGAGGTGCTGTTAAAACCCCCAGGAAGGCCTAAATCGGCTGCAAGGTCAATTCCTGGAAAGAAGCACGCCCCTTACCTTCTCCAGCTCCACCTTGTGCACCGGGGAGCTCGGCGGGGGAGGGCAGTCCGGCTCGGCGGGCCCGCTGCAGCCACTGTAGATCTCTCTGACCACCTGTGGCAAGCGCAGAATGGCAGAGCTGCTCACACAAGGGTCGAAACAAGGCGAGAGGCGCGGCGGGGAACCCGAGGGTCAGAGCCGTCTGGAGTTAAGCCTTGGAGGCCAGCCATTCATTAGTTCATTCTCTCACTCATTCATTCTGTCCATGGAGATTCTCCAGGCAAGAATACTGGAGGGGCTGCCACTTCCTTCTCCTTTGGATCTTCCCCGCCCGTGGGTTGAACCCAGGTCTCCTGCATTGGCAGGCAGACTCTTTATTGACCGAGTCACCAGGGAAGCCCCACGCATTCACTCACCATTTGCCAAATGTCTAGACCGTCCTGAAAACAACAGGAGTTCTGGGCTACAGAAGGGAACGACGCACGAGAGAGCCCTGCCCTCACGGGGCTTCCACTCCAGTAAAAGTTAGATATCACGGCAAACTATGAGCATTGCCCAAGAAATGAAGGTGATGTAAGACAGTCGCCAACGCTACAAAGAATAGAAAAGGGTCTTTAACAGGAAGGGGCGGCTGATTCGAATCAAGGGAGGCCTTCCTGGGATGACACGTGAGATGCAAGCTGAGCTGAAAAGCCAGAGGATGTGGCCATGGGAAGAACCAGTAGAAAAGGCTCTAGGCAGCGGGAACGACGTGCAAAGGGTAGACGTGAAGAGTTTATGGAAAACCCAGAGTGCCATGTCGGGAGAAGGGCCAGGAGAGGCCAGGGGGACCCCCGGAGCCATTGCTGAGGCTGGTGCTCACGGCTCTAGAGGGGGTACGTCTGTGGTGGGGCGGGGAGAGACAAAGCAGGGCAGAGCTTCTGGGAAGATACACGCACGGTCAGTACACAGGATGGAGCCAAAGGAGGGGAGTGGCTACAAGAGTCCAGCTGCAGTGGACACGGAAGCCGGGAGCCAAGCAGGAAAGCACACTTCCCAGGAGCAGGGAGCAGGAGGGAGGGAGGGAGGAAGCTGAGCAGGACGGCCCAGCAAAGGATGCCTGGAGGAGGAGTGTCTGTAAGAGAGGCAGAGGGACTGGGGGGCGGGCATGGCTGGAGGGGACCCCTGAGGAGGGGCTCTGCAGAGCCTGTCTCTTATACACATCTAGGGCAGGAGGAGNGGGGGGGGGGGGCCGGGGGGGGGGGGGGGGGGGGGGGGGGGGGGGGGGGGGTGCGGCTGGGGTCTGAAGAAGCAGGAAAGATAAGCACTAAGAGTCTGAGAAGGCGCCTGTGGACCCATCTGCGAGGCAAGCACATCAGGAGTGGCCGAGTCGCACCTTCTCTGACCTCAGGGTCCTCACTAGCAAAGCAAGGCGAGTCAACATGACCTGTCTTGTATTGGTAGTTGAATTAAGAGAAAATGTGACCCTGTGTGCAAAATGCCTCAGCCAGCACCTGCGTGTGCACCAATACGAGGAAGGCACGGTGGCTGCGGCCACGCCGCCTCCAACGCTGGCAGCACCCGTGCTGTTCACGCTGAGAGCTCCGGAAGGGCTCCCAGCTCAAGCCCAGGTGTGAGGACCACCGTGTGGCACCTACTGCCGACCACAGCCAGCCCGCAGCCACCCCCGTCCCTCCCGTCCTCCCTGAGCTCCTACAAGGTGCTCTGATCACCGAGAACAGCAAGAAGAAAGAAAGACAAGCTCCTGGCCTGGTGCAACTCACACTCCTGTGACTGAGGAGCTAGCAGGCACAGAACTAAGATGCAACCTGAGTTCAACCCAAGTGCCTTCTGAGCAAAAAAAAAGAAAAACAGCAATGCCAGACTCCCAGCTATCTGTACAGGAACTCTGCAGCAGGATTCCAGCAGACACACTCAGATTCCCTCGACTTGCTCTGGAGTTGGGACTGGAGCCAGGAGCTGACGGGAGGCTGGGACAGGGTCTCCAAGCCATCCCGCCGCTCAGCTGCTTTATGAAAAAGCAACGGGGGTGAAATCCACACCGGAGACTAAAACAAGCAAAAAGAAAGAGAAGAAACCCAGAGAGCTCGCCGCCGTGTTTCCCTGCCGAGTCTCATGTGTGAAAGCCAGCAAAGGTGCACCAAGCAGGTGACCTGCCCCTCCTGGACGTCTCCGGCGGGAAGGTTCCCTCAGTCTGGCTGTTTCATGCTAACTTTGCTGCTGTCTTTGCACTGAGTCTTTAGTGCCCCACTTCCTTGTGCTTATCACGCCTTCAGCTGACAAGGAACAAGCTCTCTTGATCTAAGGATGAGACTTTTGCTTTCCTCTGGAGAAAGACAACCTGTCTTGTCCTTATGGTTGGATTAAGAGAAAATGTGACCCTGGGTGCTCGGTCAGCGCCTGCACGTGCATTCACACACCCTGAAGACGTCACTGCAGTCACCAGAGCCGACACCACCGCAGCAACGGAAAACTCCTGGGCTCCTGTCGGCAGGAGCTGGGGCTGAGTCCCAGCCGCCCCGGGGGCTCCAGACGCTCCCAGTGAGCCTCACCCCCACCCAGAATGTGCGCAAAGCGACGGCCCGCACAACAGCCCAGCGACATAGCTGGCATGCGCTCCCTCCATCCGAGTGGCACAGACGTGAACACGTGTCCATTTGTACACACACCCCGAGGGTCTTGAGGGACTCAGTTCACACTAAAAGGCTAAACTCCACAAAGCATAACCTGTACAAATCTCTCTCTGGCAAAAGCTCTTATGCAAAACACAACTTTTTTTTCTTTCTCCTTTTTTCTTTTTTTCCAAAGGTGGAGGATCGACACAGCTCCAGTTAGACCTCAGGGGTCTCCCAGGGAAGTGCTCCCTTCTCGGCTGAACAGGACTCACCCTTCCAGAGCGGCCTGGTTCCCACGTGACCAGAAAGCCTGTTCGGACCCTCCTGCGTAGGACATGGTGTAGCTGTCCCTCCATGGGCACGGGCAGCCCCACGCTGCACTCAGGGCCTGGTCATGGGCATCCTGGGACGCAGGGCAGTTGTGCCTTCACGGGCACGGGCGGGCACGGGCCGCCCCACGCTGCGCTCAGGGCCCAGTCACAGGCATCCTGGGACACGGTGCAGCTGTCCCTCCACGGGCACCGGCGGCCCCGCACTGGGCTCAGCGCCCGGTCACAGGCATCCTGAACCCACTGGTCTGCTTCTTCTATTAAAGCTGGGCTCATTTTCAAAGAAGGGGCTCCGCCTCGCTCAGGCTGGTTTTCCCAACGCCTAGCATGTAATAGCAACTAAACAAAGAGTTTGATGAGAGGAAACATGAGAGAAGGGAATGAAGAGATAAACTGGACTTGAAATTCTCTGTGAGAAAAAAAAAAGTTGTGACTGAAAAACAGAAGGTAAGAGACTAGACCATCACAGGAGGCAAGTAGAACCTCGTGACAGTTCTCCCAGTCCTCCACGCAGAGTCCTGAGATCCTCAGGGAGCTGGGGAGTCTTTAAAAAAGAAAGAGAGAGCGCGCATCAGCTAGAAGCCACGCCTGCCTCGCCAGCACCGCAGCCTCGCTGCCTCCTTCCCTCTCTCTCCTGGGCCCTGGACCGTCCCAGCCCCTCACCCGTCCCGCTACCAGGCCCTGTTTCTCCATCAGACAGAGGTTTGAGGAGCCGAGGGGTCTCTGGGCCCCTGCAGCCCGGGGCGGTTACTGAGCCGCCGAAGGTAACGCGCGGGAGCCTCTGCTGATGAAGCTGGGATCTGTGCGCTCACAACACGGCGCGCAGACCAGCTGCACCTCTTCTGCCTTCAGTTCCCCCTTCCTGAACCTGAACTGTCCCCGCGGAGGGAGCAGATGGAGGCGGCTTCGGTAGGCCAGAGGAGTCCCGGCACACCCGGGGCTGGTGGGATTCCCCGTGGCCTCTCAGCATCACCAAAGGATTTAACAATAGGAATTATCTGTGACTACCCTCCCAGGCACAGAGGAAGACACTGCGGAAAAGATCCACAGAAGCTGGTCTTTCTTTCCACCAGGTTTCATCAAACAGTCGGATTCTTTCAGGTTATCCCTTCATGGAACTTTCTGCTCTGGTTGCTATGTACTGCCAGGCTGCCCCTCCAGAGTTAATTCAGAAGTTCTAAATAAAGGGTTTATTGACCTATTTTTTTTAATAGCTGCAAAGGAGGTTTTTATGTTAATATACTTCTTTGGAAAGAGCCACGTTTAGAGAGAAGTTCAATAAGTACTTAAGGGAACTGGATCCAAGTTCAGAATCACAAATCCTTCAAAAAAAGAAAAACAAATTGTTATATGCTCTGTGGTATTTTTTGTTTGCTTTTAACTTGAACCCTCATCTTCAGAAACACAACCTCTGCACATTTTTGTAGGAAACCTGACCACCCCATTTCTGGGAATATTGGCTCTTGTCTTCTGACTGACCCCTACAAGATGGCTCGTGTTTGCAACATCTGCACGCACACACACACACACACACACACACACACACGGAATTAACTTTGGCAAGAATTGTCGGTAATGGAAGTTGCAGACCGAAAGGGGAGAAACAGACTTGGCAGCTGCCCTTGAAGAAGTTTCTGTCAAGTCCTGTCCCGGCCAAACACAGGCCCCGGGCCTCTCGCGCCTGACAGCGGGGCTTGCGTGACGCACCGAAGAGATGCTTCACTGCGGCACCAAAGCCCTGTTTCAAAATACTGAAGGCCTGGGATGAAAGGTTTAGGATAAGATGGGAGAATAGGAGTTTATATTAATAAGGGAACTTGGCATTTGTTTTATAAAGTAATTCAAGTTAGAGGGTTCTTAGAGCTTTTCATGCAACGAATCCTAAGAGGTGATGCCAATAAATCATATACTTTAACTGTTTATTATAATTCTTAGGGGGCATTTATATACCTTTTCCATGCCAGCTTTTTGATCATTCTGATCAGTATTACTTCCACTTGACAGATAAATGGGAAAATTGCATGACCGAAATATCATAATGAGTTAAAGGCATTCTTAGAAAACACTCCAGATTTCCAGACTTTCCATTCACTCTTCTGTCATTCTAATAGGCTGTCATCAAGATTAATACGCCTCGTTCCTTGTATGACAGTTCTTTTAAAGAAAAAACATCTGCTTCAAGCACAAAGATGTGGCCTTGACAAGGTGACATTAAAAACTAGGATGACAGCACTGGCTTTTTTACACATAAAAACATGATTTCAAAGTTTTTAATCATTTAGAAAAACAGAGAACCATGCTGGAACCCACATGACAGCTGGTTTCAAGGCTCTCTCTAAAGATGCAGCAAGCAAGACACTGCGGCCCTGACCTGTGGAGACGGGACCCGGGGCC
>SJYV01026339.1:0-15460 GCA_006410875.1 Neotragus pygmaeus
GCAGGGGGACAGGAATCTAGGGTGTGGAGTCTGCTGAGCCAGCCACGGGAAGTGATTGGAAAGCCTTGGGTTTGCATGGAGATCCTCACCAAGGTGGGGGTCTGTGTCCAGAGACCCAGGGCATGCACTCGGGCCAGAGGCTTGCAGAGCTAAGGGGCGGGAGGGGCTGTTGGATGTGTGGCTTGGTACGTGCTCCTGTGAACGGTGCTGTAGGAACCCTTAGGTTCTTGGGGGAGCTATGGGTAATAATTGCACATCACACAGCTGTAGCGCAGCAAAGTGGGGTCCACATGGCTGCTCCGCACCGGGGACTGTGAGGACTCCTCTGCGCCCGGCTCCGGACTCGGCAGGAACTGGCCTATTCTCTGTGGTGCGAATCACGCTCTCTGATACGGGGTCGGGGACACCCACCTGTCCAGTGGGATTTTACACTAAGAGGAAGAATCTGATCCCTTCAGCAGCAGCAGCAAATGCTTCGATTTGCTTTGTGGGCTTGAGGGACGCAGGGGTTCACCATGTACAGAAGTGAGATTGCATCGGGGCACACAGGGGCGCCGGGTGGCACTCTGCCCACCGCTTCCTGCCCTGCTCAGGGCTCTGCCCACCCCTTCTAGGAGCTGTCCCCATGCTGAGGTTATCGCCGTAACCATCTTGTCACTATGCTGTGCTTCTGACATGATCGTTCTGTATTCACCTGTATCCCACCTCCGTCCAACCTAATGTGGACATCATCCAGGCACTCCGTTACATACCCAGACGCTTCTGGGTTTGGGGTCCACGAGCCCAGCTGCCTCTGGGAGGTCATTTCAGCACGATGCGTCAAGCCACAGCATCTGTTGAAAGAAAGGGTATGAATTCACTCATCAGTTGACTTCATACCTTACGTATAAGGTACATTTCTTCTCCAGTCAACCCACAGCTCTTGATGTCTGCTGTGTAAGAAGTTACAACCTCAACCCTTTTTAGCTCAACAGCATTGATGCCTGCTTGATATCTCTTTACTTTCTAGTGGAAAAGTCTTCCTTTTCTCGATTCCCAAAGTGCTCCAGAGCAAGTTCCCAGCGGACCCAGCACTGTCAAAGAGGTCTGCGCTCTGAAAACCTCCCATCAAACGCTTGTTTTGAGTGCAGCCGGGACGCGAGGCTAATCACCCCAGGGGTGGGTGGGGGCGTCGGTGGATGGCGATGCCTTTCACGCCTGCCCAGGGACTCACTGGGTGATTGATAAACCCGGCCCAGCCTCTGTTCCCACACTCAGGCCTGGCTCTGCAGCACTTTTGTCTTTTTTTTCCACTCGGTCGATCTCCCAAAGAAAAGACATGGACAGAAAACGCGCCGCTTGGGCTGGAGGTGGAGACGTTACGTAAGGGGCCCTGTTCTCTGGGTGCTGGGGGAGCAGGTCTGATTCTGCAGGGGTCACACAGCCGGCGAGGCTGGGGCACACTCACTGCAGACTGTTCTCACCCTCGTCTCCTGAGGAGGGGACCCTGTGCACATGAAGCACACACGGAGAACACGCAACAGCACACATGGAGCACATGCAGAGTCCACACGGAGTCCACACAGCACATACTGAGCACACGCAGAGTCCACATGGAGCACACGCAGAGTCCACACGGAGTCCACACAGCACATACTGAGCACACACAGAGTCCACACAGCACACGCAGAGTCCACACGGAGCACACACAGAGTCCACATGGAGCACACACAGAGTCCACATGGAGCACACACAGAGCACACGCAGAGTCCACACAGAGCACACATGGAGTCTACACAGCACACACCGAGCACGCGCAGAGTCCCCATGGAGCACACATGAGTCCACACGGAGCACCCATGGAGCATGCACAGAGCATACACGGTGCACATACGGAGTCCACATGGAGCACACACAGAGTCCACACCAAGTCCACATGGAGCACACACGGAGCACACTGGGGCGGTCAGGCCTCCAGGGTGAGGAAGGGCCAGGCATTTACTCCTGCCCGGCTTCAAGATTTCTTCCACCAGCTTCCTCAGAAACATGCAGGATTCAGAGACTCCTGCGGAATCTCTCTCATCACCTAGGAAACGAGGACGGATGCTGAGCATCCCCCATTCTCCTCGGGTTTCGTTCCCGCAGGCGCCACGGCTGGGTTGGGCTCAAGACCTCTGCGGACGCATCACACTGTCACTTTGCTCATGATCTTTTTTTTTTACATCTGGTTCTCGTATCTCAGTTTACTTCTCCTTTTATGCTCTATCACGTTCCCCCCAACTTCATTCTCTTTCCCGACTCCATTCTTGAAGATTTCTTTGATACGGACTGTTTTTAAAGCCTTCACAGAATGTGTGAAGCGGTATCACTTCCGTTTTACGCTTTGGTTCTTTGGCCATGAGGCGTGTGGGATCTTAGATCCCCAAACAGGGATGGAACTGACACCCCCTCCATGAGAAGGTAGAGTCCCAACCACTGGATCATCGGGGAAGTCCTGAGCTGATTTTCTCTTGAGGAAACAGCAGGCAGAATTTGGGGAGACCTCCATCCTCGGCCAGGCGGGTGCCCATCTGCATTGCCTGCAGGGTCCTCTGCCCCCTTCCTGTTCTCTCCAGCTTCAGGAACATCAGGTTGCAAGCCTTCTTGCTTGCAGACGGTTCTTTTTTTTTTTTTTTTAATTGCATTTACCTTACAGATCCCGGCGTCGGACCATATCACGTGGAGTGGTTTCCAGAAGTCTGCGCCCACAACAAATCTGCCCGGCTGGAGGCATCCTCGGCCGTGACCCAGGTGAGGAGGAGGAGGCTTGAAATGGGCGTGCTCGGGGCTCTTAGACGCATCCACCCTGTGGGTGCAACTGGACTGGAAGAGGTGCAGGCTGAACGTGCTGTGGGTGACTCGGTCACCGACCTGTTACCTTCGGGACAGGCGGGGAGGAGACACAGGGTCACGTGTTCCCTCACCCCTCATCCCTGCACGTTGTCAGTATGGGGGGGGTGCACCCTGAGATGCCGAGATTCCAGACACAACTCACAAGGAGCTCCCAGGGCAAATGGTGTCAGCCCGGGAGTGTTTCATGTTAACCACACAGAAGCTCAGAATTCTCTTCTCCATTCTGAGTCGGAACCCCCTGTGACCTGAAGGCCTCATTTTCCCAGGGCAAATGGGAAAATATCCCAGGGTTTCTCTGCAACCCTGTCCCTCAGCCTCACCTTTAGCTACATCCCTACCTTGCGCCAGCTCGTGCTGGGAGTGGAAGGCCCGCCTGTCCTGGGCCCCAGCACATGCTCTTCTGACGTTAAGGGTCCCAGACACGCTCCCAGCTGCAGCTCTTTGTGGGGGCAGGAGGCCGTGACACTGCATGCCTAGAATCGACCCACACACACCCTAACACAACTCACCTACAGATGACACACACACCCTAATATAACTGCTTGTCTAGAATTGACATACACACCCTAACACAACTCACCTACAATTGACACACACACACTAATACAACTGCTGGCCTAGAGTTGACACATACACCCTAACACAACTGCTCCCCTGCAATGGACACACCCACCCTCATACAACTGCTGGCCTAGAACTGACCCACACACACCCTAACACAACTCACCTACAGATGACACACACACCCTAATATAACTGCTTGTCTAGAATTGACATACACACCCTAACACAACTCACCTACAATTGACACACACACACTAATACAACTGCTGGCCTAGATTTGACACATACACCCTAACACAACTGCTCCCCTGCAATGGACACACCCACCCTCATACAACTGCTGGCCTAGAACTGACCCACACACACCCTAACACAACTCACCTACAATTGACACACACACCCTAACACAACTCACCTACAATGGACACACACACCCTAATACAACTGCTGGCCTAGAATTGACACACACACACCCTAACACAACTCAACTACAATGGACACACACACCCTAATACAACTGCTGGCCTAGAATTGACACACACACACCCTAACACAACTCACCTACAATTGACACACACACCCTAACACAACTCACCTACAATTGACACACACACCCTAATACAACTTCTGGCCTAGAATTGACACACACACCCTAACACACCAAGGGAAGGAGACATCACACTAGCTTGTTCCAACCGTCACCGTCAGCTTTCCCCAGGTTATTTACGTGTATAGAAGGCCCTGAAAACAACACCCTAGAAGGGACGCACACACCCCCTAATGCACCAAGGGTAAGAAACGTCGCACTAGCTTGTCACGACCATTGCCGTCATGCTTCATGTTGGTATAAAGTTACACAAGTGCACCCGGGGCCTTGACAACACCTAGAAAGGACACACACGCCCTGACAAACACACAAGGGAGATAAAGCTCGCACTGGCTTGTTACAAAGGTCACAGTCCGCTTTCCTGTTCCCGTAAGGTTATATATGTGTGCTGGAGGCCGCGACAACACCACCCCACAGGGGACACACACACGCTCACACACAAAGAGAAAGAAACAGCACAGTAGCTTGTCACAGCCATCACCGTCAGCTTCCTCTTCCTGTAAGGTGACCTTCCCGGCCCCGCGGCCCTTCCCGGTTGAGTCTGGCCTCATAATTCTGTTTAATCATCACACTCCGGCCGGAAGCAACAGAGAGAGCCCTCCAGAAAGGGGAGCTCTGAGACACGGCTCCAGAGTGTCTTCTCTGCCTTCAGGAAAGACTCCGGTCTAAACTGAGCCTGCGTCTGGGAGGAGGCCCGAGTCAGCTTTTTTTAAAAATAACAATTCAGGTTGATATGCACAGCTTTTCACCCTCTCTGTCCAGCCAGCTCCCCACGGCGGGTCGTGACGGTCAGAAAGGGGCTGCCGTGAACTGGACGCTTCCACCCGGTTGTTCTAGAGCCTGGGTGACCCCCACCTCGCCCCAGGAGCGGGTCATGGTTGTAAATCATCTTGGCAGGGACCCTGTGCGCTTCGTGTAAAGGCCATATCACACACGCACACACACACACACCCTCCACCACATACAAGAAGATAACCTCCTGGGACATCATCGCATCTCCTACCAAGTCTGTTCCCTCATGAGATTTTTACAGCTGGCGTGTTCTCTCTGTCTCCGTCTCGCTCTAGGAAAACTACATGATTCTTCCAGACTTGTCGTTCTCCTGCAAATACAAGGTGATCGTGCAAGCCGCGTGGCCCCAGGGCCACTGGAAGGCGGAGAGCACGTCCTTCATGACCCCGCCGTGCTCTGCACTCAAGGGCAAGACCCACAAGCACTTCAGCTGCCCTGGCGCGGAGAAGGGTACTGTCTCCTGGACTCCCCAGGGGGGCGTGGCAGTAGGCACAGCTCCAAAGCGCGATTCACAAGACCCCGAAACCCACAAGGATCACCCTTTTCTAGACAACCCTAGGACAGCCCTGTCTGAAGGGAGCGTGTGTATACGAACCCTCGCATAGCCTCCGAAGTCCAGCCGCACTGAGCGATACAGGCTTTGCTGAAGGGTCAGCCCTTAGAAGTGAAAGTGAAAGTCGCTCAGTGGTGTCCCACTCTTTGCGACCCCATGGACTGTACAGTCCGTGGAATTCTCCAGGCCGGAATACTGGAGTGGGTAGCCTTTCCCTTCTTTAGGGGATCTTGCCAACCCAGGAATTGAATCAGGGTATCCTATATTGCAGGCAGATTCTTTACCAGCTGAGCCACCAGGGAAGCCCAAGAATACTGGAGTGGGTAGCCTTTCCCTTCTCCAGCAGATCGTCCCCACCCAGGAGTTGATCCAGGGTCTCCTGCATTGCAGGCAGATTCTTTACCAGCTGAGCCACCGGGGAAGCCCAACCTTGGAAGCCCAAGCCCTTAGAAGGGGGCCCACGGGTGCTCTGGGGCGCCTCATGTAGCTCACTTGACTCATGTTCAGCCCGGCCCCAGGGGCATTACCCTTCACAGCCTTTCCATCCCCCATGTCCGCAGCCCTGGCCCACATCGAGGGTCACTTATCCTCAGAGGCCTCACCTGGGAGCTGGTTCTGGTCACTGCCAATGGCTCTCACCGCGACCCCAGCCTTCCCCAACCACCTCCTCCTGCAGCACCCACTCCTGCCCTCTCAGTGGCCGGGTCCTCTGAGATCACAGCACTCTTTTCTGCATCGTACACTCCCATCTGCAAGCTGGACTCGCAAATGACCCCGAGCCATCAGCAGCCACTGGGCACAGAGCTGCAGAGATCAGGGTCCAGCTCAGATGTCATCCACCCAGGAGGCCACAGGACCTCCCCCCTCCCACCCCCTGAGGGAGGTCCAGTCACTGACCCCAGGTCCCAGAGAATGGCAGTCTGAACACCATCTCCTCTGGGGCTGCACTCTCTCCACCCCTCTAACTTGCTGCACGGTTCCCCTTCCTGCGCCCACAGGTTACAGTCACGTGCGCCCCAAAGTGCAGGCCAAACCTGAGAACCTGTCTGCCTCCTTCGTGGTACACGATGCCAACATCACGGGCCACTTCTCCTGGAGGGTGAGCCAGACGGGCTTGCCGCGGCCGGCCACCGGCTTCCAGGTGACCTGGGCCGAGGTCACCACTGAGAGCCGGCCCAACAGCCTCCCGAACAGCATCATCTCTCAGTCTCAGATTCTGCCCGCGGTGAGCGCCCCTACCCTCCCGCCCCATCTCGGGGTGGGTTCCCCCCCGACCCGGAAGGAGCATCCCTGGGGGAGGCACTCGGGTACCCNCATATATATAATCTTCATGAAGCAGAAAGTTTTCACTCCCAACCACCTCCTTCCTTTTCTTCCTGATTTACTCTCCTCAACTTCAGAATCCTTAGTCTTTCCAACCTTTTCCCATCCCACTTTTCTTACTTTCATTCTGTAGCAACCACTTTTTCACTCCACACTCATGGGAAGGACTATTGACAAAATGAGAAGAGTCTCTTCTAGAAATAAATAAATTTGATTTCTGGGAAAGGATGATACATACACCAATAGATTAAAAAATGGATTTTATTTGTTCTTTAAGAGTTGAAAATAGAACATGCCTTTGAATATATAGCTACTCTCATAAAAGATGGTACTGTCTTTTATTTTTTGTTTCAATTATCATTTATACAATAAACATAAATAAAGTGCCCAACAGGTACAATGAACTGTTACCATGCTAAAGGGGACCATGTCTCCCAGCATATCCCCAAGAAATTTTTAGGAGTTAACTGAAAATAGATGTTTCAGGTTAAGGATTATCATAATAAATACTTATAAAAAATTAAATCCCTTTAAAGGTTGTTAAATAATTTTCCAATAGCATAGCTTGAAACTTCTTTCCCAGTGAACAACAAACAATAGTGTTCTTTATGCATCTCTGCCTTTCCACTAGCCTCCAAGTAATAACTTTCCTGTTATACCTTGTTTTATGTTATAAAAACAAACAAAAATAGAAGCCTAACCTCAACTATTTAAAATGTCTCTTCCATCTAAAAAATTATATTTTTAATAGGATAGAAATAGGAATTAAAATTTTGATCCTATTATTTTATGCAAATTACCAAAATCTCTGGGACTCAATTTCTTGATCAGTAGAAATTGATTGAATATAATCATATTTTTGAAATGCACAGAATTTCTAACTTAAGTATGCATAAATTAAGTACCAATTTCCTCCTTGTCTTTTCCTCCTTCTCATGGGTTAAAGAAAACTTTAAATTAATAGATATGGTCTTAAATTTTGATCTCATCCTTCGGCAAATTACTTAAATTTTTTTCTGATTCAGTTTCTTCATCTACAAGTGGAGTTAATATAATGATTCTATTACTATTTGTTGATGTTCAGGTGAAATTATGTATAGGAAATATCTTTCTCAAATATGTCATCATATATGCTGGTTATTTTCTATCTTAATACCCCATCCTGATTTTGGTTGTATTTGCCCAAAAGAAGAGACAATGTTAAGATGGAAATCTGTTCCATTGGAGAGAGAGCATAAGCTTTGAAATCAAGGAGCCTCTGGAGTGAATCATGGCTCACCAACTCATTAATGCTTGCAATATACCTTCAGGCTTCTCCAATTTTCTCATTCCTGAAATAGCACAAATATCCTTGAGAGGATTAAACCAGGTAATGCATTTAAAAATATATTGTTTATTTTTTGAGGTAAGACTGCTAAAAAGTGCAGTGCTTTTAATATATAAGTAAAGTCAATCTGTTTTTTGCTTCATTATATTAATGATACTTTCAATATATATTTCCGAAACTATAATTAGGTTAGTCTCACCTTGAATTACAGTTCTGAACAACCATCAGGAAATGTTCTGGGTGAAAATGGCATTAATCCCTTGTATGGATTAACCACTTATTCATTTATTCAACTAGTATCAACTGAGTATCTACATGTGCAGGTATCTGCTCTGGATGCTAATTTATGCTAGGCTGTTTGAAAGCATTCTTTCCCATACAGTTTAAAATGATGTCAAAAAAAAGTTCATCAAGCAAAGTAATTATCTGATTATAAATATTTGGTTATCTGATCGTTATATCATGAGCTACATTTGATATGAAAAATGAGATATAAAAAAGGCATTTCAGGACTGTAAATGCTATATTTGCAGAGGTGCTAACCAAAGATCGGGTGCTACTTTCTGTATCTAGGGATCTTCTTCATAGATGACAATACAATATGCTTCAGGTAAGTCAGATAAAGACTGAAACCTTCTCTGAAGAGTATTTATGAAGTGCCTGGACTTTCTATAAACTTGATGGCCATTTTCCACTGAGTTTGAAAGAAAAAAGACCCTAAATCTAGAGCAGAGTCATTTAAATAAAAGTTGATGCAGGTCTTACCTCTTCTGTCAGTCAAAATATTATTTCTTTTCATGGACTCCTGGAGCTGTGAGGCCATGACTTTTCTCCAAAAGACCTAGTTGTGCACTTCTTACTAACATGTACATGTGTTAATGATAATTTTCTTCGAAAAATTAGCCTCAAGAGGGCTTGTTATATGAATACCAACAGTGGTTTTGAGTTCTCAACATAGGATTATCTTCTAGTTAATGTGATAACAGACAGATAGACATATATGTGTGTAAGGCAAAAAGACATGAACTAGATAATAAGGTATTTTAATTATGACATTTGATCTTTCAGCTTGATCATTAGAAGTGCCTTCTCCAGGGTAAAAATTATTTATCTATGATCTACTAGTTCCTTGTTGTGTGACCTTGGGAGAGTTTCACTAACTCCTGTACAACTGGATTTCTACTTTTTTGTAATAGAACTGAGTCAGTTTTCCAACTTACTGGATTAACATAATGATTAACTTAAAAGATGCCTCTAAACTGCTTAGTGCAGTTTTGTGCATCTTAAGTGCTCAGTGAATAATATTCAATCTTTTTGTTATTTTTAGTATCATTATTATGGTTATTGATGATAGAGGAAATGATGGGCTGAGAGCAGTGAGAAGTAAGATCTCTCAAATATTTTCACTATTTCATTTTTGCATCTTGTTTACTCCCCAGCCATTTCTTTAATCATTTCCATTCTATGCTTCTTACTGCAATGTGGCTCACACTGAGATTATTCTTTGCAGAGAATCTAGGGGGAGCTTGTGGTACAGAAATTAAGAAGACATGAATAAAAATAAAGAATTGTTTACTGGAAGCCACCCGAGATTTGAAGTAAACCAGAGCTGAGTTTGGATTATNCCTACAATTGACACACACACCCTAACACAACTCACCTACAATTGACACACATACCCTAATACAACTTCTGGCCTAGAATTGACACACACACCCTAACACACCAAGGGAAGGAGACATCACACTAGCTTGTTCCAACCGTCACCGTCAGCTTTCCCCAGGTTATTTACGTGTATAGAAGGCCCTGAAAACAACACCCTAGAAGGGACACACACACCCCCTAATGCACCAAGGGTAAGAAACGTCGCACTAGCTTGTCACGACCATTGCCGTCATGCTTCATGTTGGTATAAAGTTACACAAGTGCACCCGGGGCCTTGACAACACCTAGAAAGGACACACACGCCCTGACAAACACACAAGGGAGATAAAGCTCGCACTGGCTTGTTACAAAGGTCACAGTCCGCTTTCCTGTTCCCGTAAGGTTATATATGTGTGCTGGAGGCCGCGACAACACCACCCCACAGGGGACACACACACGCTCACACACAAAGAGAAAGAAACAGCACAGTAGCTTGTCACAGCCATCACCGTCAGCTTCCTCTTCCTGTAAGGTGACCTTCCCGGCCCCGCGGCCCTTCCCGGTTGAGTCTGGCCTCATAATTCTGTTTAATCATCACACTCCGGCCGGAAGCAACAGAGAGAGCCCTCCAGAAAGGGGAGCTCTGAGACACGGCTCCAGAGTGTCTTCTCTGCCTTCAGGAAAGACTCCGGTCTAAACTGAGCCTGCGTCTGGGAGGAGGCCCGAGTCAGCTTTTTTTAAAAATAACAATTCAGGTTGATATGCACAGCTTTTCACCCTCTCTGTCCAGCCAGCTCCCCACGGCGGGTCGTGACGGTCAGAAAGGGGCTGCCGTGAACTGGACGCTTCCACCCGGTTGTTCTAGAGCCTGGGTGACCCCCACCTCGCCCCAGGAGCGGGTCATGGTTGTAAATCATCTTGGCAGGGACCCTGTGCGCTTCGTGTAAAGGCCATATCACACACGCACACACACACACACCCTCCACCACATACAAGAAGATAACCTCCTGGGACATCATCGCATCTCCTACCAAGTCTGTTCCCTCATGAGATTTTTACAGCTGGCGTGTTCTCTCTGTCTCCGTCTCGCTCTAGGAAAACTACATGATTCTTCCAGACTTGTCGTTCTCCTGCAAATACAAGGTGATCGTGCAAGCCGCGTGGCCCCAGGGCCACTGGAAGGCGGAGAGCACGTCCTTCATGACCCCGCCGTGCTCTGCACTCAAGGGCAAGACCCACAAGCACTTCAGCTGCCCTGGCGCGGAGAAGGGTACTGTCTCCTGGACTCCCCAGGGGGGCGTGGCAGTAGGCACAGCTCCAAAGCGCGATTCACAAGACCCCGAAACCCACAAGGATCACCCTTTTCTGACAACCCTAGGACAGCCCTGTCTGAAGGGAGCGTGTGTATACGAACCCTCGCATAGCCTCCGAAGTCCAGCCGCACTGAGCGATACAGGCTTTGCTGAAGGGTCAGCCCTTAGAAGTGAAAGTGAAAGTCGCTCAGTGGTGTCCCACTCTTTGCGACCCCATGGACTGTACAGTCCGTGGAATTCTCCAGGCCGGAATACTGGAGTGGGTAGCCTTTCCCTTCTTTAGGGGATCTTGCCAACCCAGGAATTGAATCAGGGTATCCTATATTGCAGGCAGATTCTTTACCACCTGAGCCACCAGGGAAGCCCAAGAATACTGGAGTGGGTAGCCTTTCCCTTCTCCAGCAGATCGTCCCCACCCAGGAGTTGATCCAGGGTCTCCTGCATTGCAGGCAGATTCTTTACCAGCTGAGCCACCGGGGAAGCCCAACCTTGGAAGCCCAAGCCCTTAGAAGGGGGCCCACGGGTGCTCTGGGGCGCCTCATGTAGCTCACTTGACTCATGTTCAGCCCGGCCCCAGGGGCATTACCCTTCACAGCCTTTCCATCCCCCATGTCCGCAGCCCTGGCCCACATCGAGGGTCACTTATCCTCAGAGGCCCCGCCTGGGAGCTGGTTCTGGTCACTGCCAATGGCTCTCACCGCGACCCCAGCCTTCCCCAACCACCCCCTCCCGCAGCACCCACTCCTGCCCTCTCAGTGGCCGGGTCCTCTGAGATCACAGCACTCTTTTCTGCATCGTCCACTCCCATCTGCAAGCTGGACTCGCAAATGACCCCGAGCCATCAGCAGCCACTGGGCACAGAGCTGCAGAGATCAGGGTCCAGCTCAGATGTCATCCACCCAGGAGGCCACGGGACCTCCCCCCTCCCACCCCCTGAGGGAGGTCCGGTCACTGACCCCGGGTCCCAGAGAATGGCAGTCTGAACACCATCTCCTCTGGGCTGCACTCTCTCCACCCCTCTAACTGCTGCACGGTTCCCCTTCCTGCGCCCACAGGTTACAGTCACGTGCGCCCCAAAGTGCAGGCCAAACCTGAGAACCTGTCTGCCTCCTTCGTGGTACACGATGCCAACATCACGGGCCACTTCTCCTGGAGGGTGAGCCAGACGGGCTTGCCGCGGCCGGCCACTGGCTTCCAAGTGACCTGGGCCGAGGTCACCACTGAGAGCCGGCCCAACAGCCTCCCGAACAGCATCATCTCTCAGTCTCAGATTCTGCCCGCGGTGAGCGCCCCTACCCTCCCGCCCCATCTCGGGGTGGGTTCCCCCCCGACCCGGAAGGAGCATCCCTGGGGGAGGCACTCGGGTACCCTAAACCTCCACTGCAGGGGCAATGTGTTGAGACTCACATGTAGGCTTTCTTCTCCTGTGTGAATTCTTTTGCAAGAATCAGAACATACCACCAGGGTTCCTGTGGGCCCCCAGTGAATTCTTTTGTGAGAATCGGAGCACACCATCAGGGTTCCTGTAGATTAACTATCACCACCATAAGCTTAGGAGAAACTGTCATCTAGCTGAACGTGATGACCAGGGTCAGCTCTTGAGGAGACCTCTCCTGTCCACATGGAATGCAAAGGTTTCACCATTTTCTGTTCTTTTGAATCCCTGTCCTCTGGGCCAGGCAGACATGCCCCATTTGAAGTGCTAAATTTTGGGGGAAAAGAGCTATAAAGAACCTTGTTTTTTCTCTTCATTTTCCCCTTCAAATCTGGCCAGAGCACATAATGAGCTGGAGTGCCTTCCAGGCCGACTTAATTCCTTGGCTTGGGGGAAAAAAAAAGCATATGTGGGCTTTTACCAACTCTCAAAATGCCCTTAGAATATGCAACTCTTGCTCCAAAAAAAAAACAAAAAACAAAACCCTTAAATCCCGGAAGGAAAAAAGAATTCCATGGAATTGGACAGTAATTATTCTGTGTATGTGCCTTAGGTTCTATTGAGTTCTAAGACCAAAAAAAAAAAAAGTGTTGGCATAAAAAGAAACATTTTCTGGCTGCCGGCACTGACAGATACTGTCTTTTAAGGAGCGCAAGTTGGCACGTTTCCCCGAGACGTGGATTATCAAGAATTCACATCACAAGATGTGCAGATGAAAACTTTTCAAGCCTGGGAAAGTCTTAGGTTCAGGAATGGAAAATACAGTCCCCGGGACAGGGTAGGGATGAGCCGCAAGAACCGACCTGACTCATGTCTGAGCTCTTGACTGCCAAGAGCCGGGGTCTCCTTGCTGCCCAGATCACCCGGGGGTGGGGTGGGTAAGGGGTCTCCAGCAAACATGGACAGATCACGGGACCCCGAACACAGCGGAGTGGAAGCAAGCGAACCGCAACTGCGCATATCACAGTGATGTCACGAGGGAGACGTGGTATCTGGAAGAGAGTCCAGACATGGGTCGTGGTCAGAGGCAGCGGCTGACCGTCCCGTGTGCCCCAACGCCTTCCCTCCCCTTCCTCAGGATCACCCTGAGCTCTCGGTCCCGGGTCTGCGGCCCGCCACCCTCTACCGCCTGGAGGTGCAGGTGCTGACTGCGGGCGGGGAGGGGCCCGCCACCATCAGGACTTTCCGGACCCCCGACGTGCACGGTGAGTCCCAGCCGGGGAGTGGGGATCCCGCCCAGCTTGCAGACACACAGAAAGTCTTGGCGAAAAAACGGAAATGCATAGATCCAACATTGCAGGCTCCTACCCACAGGGGGTTCTCTGAACCTGAAGCCCCCCTCCCCTTTGTACGTGCTTCCTCCCAGCCGACCTGACACGCTCTCTTTTTCCCTCCCTTGCAGCGTCCTCCTCCCCTTCTGTTACTTTTTTGCTCTAGAGAAGGCATGCTTTTTTTCTTATCTTCTAACCGTAAATACACAAGAGGTAGGGCTTCCAACGCAGGTAGACGTTAGAGACATAAGGCCTGATCCCTGGGTCGGGAAGATCCCCTGGAGGAGGGCATGGCAACCCACTCCAGGATTCTTGTCTGGAGAATCCCACGGACAGAGGAACAGGTTATATTTCATGGGGTCGCACAGAATCAGACATAAATGAAGTGACTTAGTATGTGTCCACATAAGGGGGAAAAAATCCATCATCTCATATCATTCTGAATTTTTTTAAAAATTTAAGATGCTCATGTATAACTATATAGGAAATACGACTTTGCTATGGAGCTTACTACATGTATTTCTGCTATATATAATCTATCGGCTTCCACGGTGGCTCAGCTGACAAAGAATCCACCTGCAGTGCAGGAGACCCTGGTTCGATTCCTGGGTCAGGAAGACCCCCCCTGGAGAAGGGATAGCTTACTTACTCCAGTATCCTTGGGCTTCCCTGGTGGTTCAGCTGGTAAAGAATCATCTGCAATGCGGGAGACCTGGATTCAATCCCTGGGTTGGGAAGATCCCCCCTGGAGAAGGGAAAGGCTACGTTCACTCCAATATCCCAGCCTGGAGAATTCCATGGACTGTATAGTCGTTGGGTTTGCAAAGAGTCAGACACCACTGAACTGACTTTCATTTTCACTATCTATATTACATAAATTTTCTTCATGATATGATGCAAATCAATCTACTTGACTTCCTGCTAAACCACGTAGATTAAGAATAATCGTCACCTATTGTTTCAAAACAAAGAGCCTCCTGGGCAACACTTAGGAGACAGGCTGGGGAGTGGTGGCAGTTATTTACCATAAAGGATTCCTCATCCTACACTGTGTTTGCTGATGTTGAAAAAAAAAAACGGGAAAGAAAATCTAGTGATGTTTTCAAGGGCCGGAACTGTTAGCTTTGGCAGTGATTGAATACGTGCCGGGTCTGTTAACCCTAAACTCCTGGTCCACCCCCAACCCCACCCTCCCTTCCACCTTCCACAGCCACAAGCCTGTTCTCTATGCCTGTTAGTCTGTTCTTGTTGCATAGATGTCACTCGCGTGGAGTCTAAACTATAGCACAAAGGAACTTGACTACAAAACAGAAGCAGATTCACAGACAGAGAGGACAGGCTTGTGGGAGTTTGGGATCAGCAGATAGAAACCAGTATACACAGGATGGATAAACAGCAAGTCCTACCACGGAGCGAGGGAACTGCATCCTATCTTCTATGATAAGAAAGAAAAAAAGAAAGAAAGTGAAGCTGCTTAGTCAAGTCCAACTCTTTGCGACCCCATGGACTGTAGCCCACCAGGCTCCTCCATAGGCAAGAGTACTGGAGTGGGGTTGCCATTTCCTTCTCCAGGGGATCTTCCCAACCCAGGATCAAACCTGGGTCTCTTGCATTGCGGGCTTTCCCATCTGAGCCACCAGGGAACCACGATGGAAAAGAATATATACAGTGTGTGCATACATATAAAAACGGTATATATAAAACTGTACTCTCTCTCTCTCTCTCTCTCTCTATATATATATATATATATACACACACAC